>VWYK01026376.1:0-90227 GCA_013399775.1 Semnornis frantzii | reverse complement strand
AAAAAAAGTGTCTAGAAATCCCCAGTTCCTGGGAAGGAGGCTTCTGAGAACACATCTGGAGCCCCTGGGAAGGTGGTGAGAGTGGGCGACATGGGGAGGATAAATGGCAGCCTGGCAAGACCCAGAGCCACAGACACTGGGCAGACAGGCACGGGGCAGGTGGAAGAGCCCTGACACAGCCACGATGCTCACTGCCAGGACAGTCCTGCTGCTCGGCCTGCTCCTCACCTGCTCCCTGTGCCAGGCCACAGGTAAGGCACCTCCTGGGCACCACTGAGGGTGGGGAGCTTGGGCTTCCTGCTGGGGGTGGGCAGGGAAGCCAAGCAGGCAGTGGAGGTGGTGCTGCTGACAGGATCACAGAACCACAGAGGGATTGGAATGGACCTCTGGAGATCATCAGTCCAACCCCCCTGCCAAAGCAGAGGCACCCAGGGCAGGGCACACAGGAACACATCCTGGGGGGGTTGGAAGATCTGCTGAGAAGGAGACTCCACAACCTCTCTGGGTAGCCTGCTCCAGGCCTCCAGCACTCTCACACCAAACAACTTTCTCCTCCTTCTCAGCTGGAACCTCCTGGGTCTCAGCTCGTATCTGTTGGTGTTTGTCCTGCCACTGGGCACCATCCCAAAGAGCCTGGCACCTTCATCCTGGCACCCACCCCTCAGATATTTACAGGCATTGACCAGGTCCCCTCTCAGCCTCCTCCTCTCCAGACTAACCAGAAGGAGCAAGCCCCTGGCTGGGGTAGAGCAGAGCAGAGGGGTGCAGGGATGGATGGAGTGTGCTGTGGGGCCTCAGCAGAGTCAGCCCGGGGCAGATGCTCCAGGAGCTTGGCAAAGAACTCAGCTGGCACAACTCAGCTGGGCGAGCAAATGCCTGGAGCCTCCCAAAGCACCTTGCAAGCTGCCTCCCCATATTGGAACCTCCACCCACCAAGCCTGATTGTGCCCTTTGGCAGCTGCTGGGCAGCTCTGCTGGGTGCCACCTTCCCCAGCTCTCTGCTTGCCGCCACGAAGGGAACTGAATCTCTGTCGCGGGACGCTGGGGGAGCCGCTGGGGGGGCGCTGGGGGAGCCGCTGGGGAGCTCCTAGGTCTGCAGCCTGCGTCTGATGTCCTGCACTGGCATCTTCTGGCGACGCAGTTAGTTGCACGACGCTGCCAAGGTGCTCGCCACCTCTCTCCCTTCCAGCTCACTCGCAACCCGTGGAATGCTGCTACAGATACGCAGAGAAAACTCTCCCACACCCGCGGAGCTTCTACCACACCCCCAAGGACTGCAACCTGCCAGCAGTTGTGTGAGTGTGGAGAATGGATTGGGTTGGAAGGGATCACAAAGCTCAGCCAGTGCCACTCCCCCTTAACACGGGCTGGGACACCTCCACCAGCACAGGCTGCTCAAGGCCTCATCCACCCTGGCCCTGAACACCTCCAGGCAGGTTGTGGAGCACAGAATCACAGAATGGGATCAAATATCAGAGATCACATTCTGTGGTCCACAGCCTCCCTGGGCAACCTGTGCCAGTCTCTCCCCACCCTCACTGCCAACAATTTCTTCCTCCTCTCCACTCTCACTCTCCCTGCTCAAAGACATTGTCCCTCATCCTGGCACTCCCAGCCCTTGTCCAAACTTCCTCCCCAGCTCTCCTGCAGCCTCTGCAAGGCTGCTCTAAGGTATCCCTGGAGCCTTCTCCAGGCTACACAGCCCCAGCTCTCCCAGCCTGTGCCCACAGCAGAGTTTCTCCAGCCTCTGAGCATCTCTGTGGCCTCCTCTGGATCCTTTCCAGCAGCTCCAAGTCCTTCTTGTGCTGGTTCTCAGAGCTGGAGGTAGTGCTGCAGGTGAGGCCTGAGGAGAGAGGCAGAATCCCCTTCCTTCACCTGCTGGCCACCCTGCTGCTGCTGCAACCCAGGGCACCGCTGGCATTCTAGGCTGCCAGTGGCCATTGCTGGCTCATTTCATCATCAGCTGGCAGGGTGTACCCTAGGAGAACCCCAGGCCTTGTGCTTTACCTCCAGCACAGCACCACAGATGGGAGCTGGAGCAGCTCTCTCCATCCCATTTGGTCCCAGCTGGGAGCAAGAGCAGCTCCGTGAGGTGGGCAGAGGAGAGCAAAATCAGGGTTTGGTGCTTTCTGCTGATGTGCTGAGTTGGGGCAGCTCAGGAGCTGCATCTGAGGAGGGCACAGGCTGCTGGAGATGGCTCCAGGCCTCCATCCTGCAGCTAGGGAGCAGTACTGCAGGGCTGGGGGCATGGTTCATGTCTGCATCCCTTCCTCCCCTTCTCGCTGCAGGTTTGTGGGTGCCAGTGGGCACAAGGTCTGTGCTAACCCCAACAAGGCCTGGGTGAAGAAAACCATGAAAAGACTGGGAAGCAAAAAATGAGGACTTGCTGCCCATCATCTGAGCTGCCCACTCAGTCCTCTCAGCCCCAGAGGGAGCAGAGGCTGCTCACAGCACTGCTTCAAGGGGCCCAGCATTGCTGGCCCCTGTTGGCACAGGTGAAACCAGTCCACGGCCTGGCTGGCTCTGGTGTCACAGTGGCAAGGACAGCTGGCCAGCACCTCCTTTCTGCCATCACTGCCCTGCCAGGGTGTGCCCAGGGCAGCAAATATTTATAATAAAGACTCATTGCCACAAGCTGCTCTTTGACTTCCTCTTGATTCTTCAGCCTGAGAAGCAGATCCTCTGAGCCCATGGAGTGGTGCCAGCAAAGCCTCCCTCTACCACAGCCTTGTGCCTGCAGGGAGCAATGCTTGGCCCTGGGGGGCGTCACTGGGAAGGGGAGAGTGGAGCCAGGCCTTGAGGACCCATAGCGAAGCTGCCCTTAGCCAGAGGTAAGGCCAAGTGGAGAAGGATGCTCTGGAGAAGAGCAGCCTGAGTTCAGGGAGGACTCCTCCTGCCCACTCAGTGCAGCCACCACAGAGCTAATGCCTCTCAGGCACCAAGCCATGGCCCTGAGGGGCCCACAGGAGATCACTTGTTAGGGGGAAGGCCCTGCAGGTAGTAGACCCAGGAGACACTGGGTGCCCCCGGGCAGGTCACCACCATCCTGCTGGCAACAGGGAGGTCACCTTGGAAGGAGACATGGATGAGGGTGGTGGCCTTGGCACGCAGGCTCTTGGGGGCCCTGGCAATGAAGGTTGGGTGATCCACTTGGTACTGGAAGGCCATGGGCTGCTGGAAGACATTCTGGAAGGGGATGGGGATGGTGCTGCCAGCCTTGATGGGGAAGGGACCCTGTGGCTTGGGCGGGAGGGCGACGCCGAAGAGTGGGACGCTGTGCTCCATGCCAAGAGCAGAGGACAGCTGCAGGGTGGCCTGGGCTTCACCCAGCTGGCAGGGCTCATAGGTCACCTCCACACTTAGCTCCAAGGCCCCCGGGCTGGCAGGGGTCACAGTGATGGATTTCTCTGTCTGGAAGGCAGCACAGTTGGTCTGCAGAGGGGAGAGAAGAGACCATGGAGGCAGAGGGGCAAAACAGCAGAGCCAGCTACTTTGGGAAGAAGCCAGTGGTGTCCACCACGATGCTGGCCAAGGTCCCTTCCCCTGCCCTGCCACTGCACCTGTCCCACTCACACTGGTGAGTGCCCACCACAGGGTCTGTCCATATGTGCCCAGCAGGCACAGCCCAGCCCCAAGAGCCCTTAGAGCCCAGCTCCAGCAGTGAGAGAAGTTCACCTGCCCAAGCAGCCCCAACAGGGGCAGCAGGAGGTCTGCAAGCAGCAATGGTCCAGATGGGGACGAGCCCAGTGTTGGTGGCACACCCTTGAGCTCACTTGGGCACCTTGGCTGTGCCAAGCTAGGCAAGAGGGTCAGGATGCCTCAATGGAGAGGGTTGGTGGTGGCCAGGTGAGCTGGGTGCCCTCAGGAGGAGCAGGCTGGGCTCACCTGCAGCAGGTACTCAGTCTTCTGCTGGGCATAAGTCCTGATTTTGGTGGTGAGGGTCTGCCTGGAGCCCAGCGTGGTGCAGAAGCAGAGAGGCTGCTCCGGCTTGCCTGTGGTGGCTTTCAGGAGCAGGGTGTAGTAGAGAGAGCCCAGGTCAGTGCTCTGGAGCAGCAGGTGCCCACTGCCCTCACCCACCTTCAGGGGCTGGTAGTCCAGGACAAGGTCAGCCTAGGAGAAAGGAAGAAAAAAGTCCCATCTGAGGGAGAGGAGAAGGCAGGGCCCGAGAGGAGGCAGAGCAGCCCAGCACCACCTCCACTCCATCACAGAACCTTAGGGGGTGGAAAGGACCTCTGGAGATCAGCCAGTTCAACCCCCTCCACTGCCATGGCAGGGGCACAGTGGGCAGGGCACCCAGAACACAGCCAGGGGGGTTTGGAAAGTCTCCAGAGCAGGAGACTCCGCAACCTCTCTGGGCAGCCTGCTGCAGAGCTCTGCACACTCTCAGTGACAAAGTTTTCCCTTCTGCTCCCGTGGCACCTCCTCTGCTCCAGCTGGCAGCCCTGGCCCTGGCCATCACTAGGCAATGCTGCCCACACTGCCCTGCACATCTTTAGCAGCAGCAACAAGGGCAGCCCTCGGCTCAGCTCTCTGAGGAGCGCAGCTCACCCCTCAGGAGGATCCCTCTGCCCAACTCTCCACCTGTCCAGCTCTGGCTGGCAGCCAGCACAGCCTCACTGTGTGTCAGCCACCCCTCCCAGCTTGCTACCATCATAGGGGGCAGCGCGGCAGGCTCCAAGCCCACAGTGATGCCTGCTGGGGACATTCACCCCCTCTGCTCCTCTCAGCAGGCAGGAGTTGTCACTCTCAGAAAAAAGCCTCCAGATGGTTTCTGACACCTTCCAGAGCACCCAAAAAGGCTGCAGAGAGAGCTGGCACAGCTCTGCTCCTACCTCTGCCTGTGCTGGGACAGTGAACTGCGGGGGCACGCTGACACCGGGCACCTTGCAGTGGACAGCAAAGGTCACAGGGGCAGGCAGAGGGTTCTCCACCTTGACAGTGGAAGCCACTCTCTGCCCAACAGCAGTGGTCAGCTCCACAGTACTGATAGGTCCTGAAGTGGTGGCCTTGAAGGTCACCATGTAAAACAAGTACTCCTTGGTCACCTCGTTGAGGAAAGTCACCTGTGGGGGAGGGAAAAAGAGAAGTGCTGGGCACAGCTCACCTGCCAGTGCAACACTGCTGCCCAAAGAGGCAGAGTGGGTTGGGTTGGAAGGGACCTCAAAGCTCAGCCAGTGCTAAACCCCCTGCCATCGGCAGGGACACCTGCCACCAGCACAGCCTGCTCAAGGCCTCATCCAACTTGGCCTTGAACACCTCCAGGGAGGTTGTGATCCACAGCATCCCTGGGCAACCTGTGCCAGTCTCTCCCCACCCTCACTGCCAACAACTCCTTCTGGATGTGATGTGCCAAAGCCTCCAAGCTCAGCAGCTTTAACCTCCAAGAGTGGCCACAAGCAGCCACCAAGGAAAAGCCAAGCCCAGGGAAGTGTGGGTGCTGCCTTCACCTCTCCTAACTGCCTGCTGCTCCCAGCTCACCACCATCCTGACCCACCTCTGCCTAGCAGCCTGCACTGGGACCCTCAGAGAGGCTGATCCATGAGTGAGGTGTGTGAGGAGGTCAGCACCCAGCCAGGACATGTCCTACAGTCCCAACCTGGAGGCACCTGGAAGCAGACTTAGAGCTTCGCGATCAGCCCACAGCTCCCTGAAGGGCCCCACAGCCCCTGCCCACACTTCACCATCGTGTTGAAGACCCCTTCTTTGTAGGAGAGGAAGGTGAGCTTGTAATCCTTCCTGGCAGAGCCTGGCACCTCGATGTGCTCTGAGCCCTTCAGCACAGAACTGCTCTCCAGGTTCTCAGGTTTCAGGATGTTCACCACCACCAGGAACCTAGGGGTGAGAGTGAAGGTCAGCAGGTAGGACTCCCATGGGATATCCTATGGAACATCTGAGCTCCTCTCATCCTCAGTCCTTCAGGCAGAGGCAGGAAAGCTCTCATCCACCTCGAAGGACAACCCTCCAGGACGTGTCTGCATTGGCAGGGGGTGGGCAGTGCCATCTCAGGCACCTGTGGCCATGGAGAGTGAAAAACTCCCAGGAAGGAGCTTCCAGGCAGTGGGGAGACCTTAATGGTGCTGCTGCAGGGACTGCTGATGGGCTCAGGTTGCCTGGCTCAGGCTCACCTCTGTGTTCTGCTCAGCCAGTTGGAGACAGGGATGAGCTCAGTGTGGGGGGTCCTGCAGGGCACCTGCCGCACAATGCTCCCCGAGCACCTCGGGGGCTCAGCAGTCCCCTGCAGGAGGTAGCACAAGCCCCCTCCATCTGGTAGTGGGAAGAAGATGGAGCCCTAGAAGACAAGAGGGTAGGGTCAGGGAGTTCTGCTCTTTCTGGACCAGTCCCTGGCTCTTGAGCATACCAGCCCCATGTGCCCTCCTCTGGCTAGGGCAGCGGTGATGTTCCCACCAGAGATGGTGCCCTGCTGTACCTGGGCTCTGGGATGAGAATCACCTTCAGGAGCCTCCTGGGCACTCTGTTGCTGATGGTACTGCACTCCCTCTGCTGTCCTACCAAACTTCCTTCAGCCCACACAAGCCCTTTCCCTTTTCTCCCAGTTCTCTCCCCAGTTCTACCTGGAGGGTTGGGGGCAGTAAGCAAGGGGCTAGGTGGTGCTCATGGTGGGATCACAGTGCCCAGGGCAGGTTGGAAGCTCTGCAGAGAAGGAGACTCCACAACCTCTCTGGGCAGCCTGCTCCAGGCCTCCAGCAACCTCACAACAAACAACTTTCTCCTCCTGCTCAGCTGGAACCTCCTGGGTGCCACTTTGTGCCCATTGCCCCTTGGCCTGTCCCTGGGCACCACTGACAAGAGTCTGGCCCCAGCCTCTTGCCCCCCACAGTTCCTTTAGCTCTTGCTGAGCATTGCCCAGATCCCCTCTGGGGCTGCTTTTCTGCAGGCTCTCAGCCCCAGGGTTCTCAGCCTTTGCTCTTCCCAGAGCTGCTCCAGGCCCCTCAGCTGCTCTGCAGCCTGCCCTGGACTCTCTCTGCAGCAGTTCTCTGTTCCTCTGCAACTGGGGAGACCAGAACCAGACCAGATGTGGCCCCACTGGAGCAGAAGAGAGTAGAGAGAGTGGATCAGTCTCTTCTCCCAAAAAACAAGTGACAGGAAAAGAGGAAATGTCCTCCAGCTGCATCAGGGTAGGTTTAGGTTGGCCATGAGGGATAATTTTTTTCCCTTGAGGGTTGCCAAGGCCTGGCCCAGGCTGCCCAGGACAGTGGTGCAGTCCCCATCCCTGGAGGGGTTTCAAAGGCATGGAGCTGTGGTGTTGAGGGCCATGGTTTGGTGGTGCCCAGCCAGTGCTGGGTGAAGGCTTGGACTGGATGATGAGAGGCCTCTTCCAACCTAAACAATTGTGTGGTTCTAAGCTAGCCCAGCAGGGTCCCACCACCCAGGTTGGTCAGGAATGCTCATATCCAGTACTCATTTTGGGTGCCAGTGGGCCACAGCCACCTGCCCTGTGGCATTTCCTTTGCCTCTGGAGGAGCTGAAAGCTGCAGAACTCCTCATGCAGGGCTAAAGAGATGCTGAGCATCCACAGGGCATGGATCTGCTGAGCACCCCAAAAGTCTCTGAGGCCTCCACTCTGGCCTGCTGTGAGGTCAGCAGGAAGGGAGCAAGGACCTCAGCAGCTCCAGCACCCTAGAGCCCCTTGACTGGAGAGCCTGGCCCTAGGCAACTGCCCGTGACAGCAGAGGGGCAGACACCCCTAACCACCCAGCCAGAGCTCTCCAGGAAGGGTTCTTGCCAAAGCTCCACCACCACAGGTGCCAGCAAGAGCCACCTCCATCTCATCTTCCACCTGGCTGCTCATGGCAAGGTGGCTACTGTGAAACAGCAGAGCAGCTTCGCCCTTCATGCTCCCTGCATGCCACAGAAGGAGCCACAGCAGGGCAGTGGTGACAGGAGTGGTGGTGCCCAGGACCTGGGCGGCGCCTATGCAGGTCACCAAGCTCAGCACGAGGGTGTCTGGGGGCTGCAGGAGCTGCACAGAGCAAAGCTTGTTCCCTGCACCTTCAGAGAGCCAACCTTGGAGGAGGACACAGTCAGTGGGCACTGCCCTGCCCATCTGGCACCTGGAGTCCAGCCACCGAGGCACCCAGTTACCAGCAGAGATGCCAGGGCAGGATCAGCTTGGGCAGGACCTCCAAAGGAGGCCAACCTCTTGCCCAAAGCAGGGGCAGGACCCCCAAAGGAGGCTAACCTCTTGGCCAAAGCAGGGTGAGGGGCATGCTCTGAGGGGCAGTGTGCTGGCACAGATCACCCACCTGATGGTGCTTGTCAGAGCTCATGGTGAGGGGGCTGTAAGTGACCGGGTAAGGCTTCTGCTGCTGGTTGCCCTCCAGGTGCAAACATTGGGGTCCCTTCCAGTGCTCCCCCTCGATGAGAGGCTGCAGGGTGCAGGCCTGGTTGGTGGGGTTGGACAGGAGGATGCTCTGGGTATGCTCCTCACGCACTGCACAGGCGAAGGTCAGCGTCTGCAGCAGGAGGCACAGCAACTGCTCAGTGCCACCCAGGAGCCCTTCCCACTCTGCTCTGCCTGACTCTACACCACAGGGGCACAGCAGCTGCTCAGTGCCACCCAGGAGCCCTTCCCACTCTGCTCTGCCTGACTCTACACCACAGGGGCACAGCAGCTGCTCAGTGCCACCCAGGAGCCCTTCCCACTCTGCTCTGCCTGACTCTACACCACAGGGGCACAGCAGCTGCTCAGTGCCACCCAGGAGCCCTTCCCACTCTGCTCTGCCTGACTCTACACCACAGGGGCACAGCAGCTGCTCAGTGCCACCCAGGAGCCCTTCCCACTCTGCTCTGCCTGACTCTACACCACAGGGGCACAGCAGCTGCTCAGTGCCACCCAGGAGCCCTTCCCACTCTGCTCTGCCTGACTCTACACCACAGGGGCACAGCAGCTGCTCAGTGCCACCCAGGAGCCCTTCCCACTCTGCTCTGCCTGACTCTACACCACAGGGGCACAGCAGCTGCTCAGTGCCACCCAGGAGCCCTTCCCACTCTGCTCTGCCTGACTCTACACCACAGGGGCACAGCAGCTGCTCAGTGCCACCCAGGAGCCCNCTGACCAGTGCTGAGTACAGGGGCAGAATAACCTCCCTGCTCCTGCTGGCCACACTGTGCCTGATCCAGGCCAGGATGCCATTGGCTCTCCTGCCCACCTGGGCACATTGCTGGCTCATCTTCAGCTACTATCTACCAGCACCCCCAGGTCCCTCTCTGCCTGGCTGCTCTCAGCCACTCTCTCCCCAGCCTGTAGCACTGCTTGGGGTGGTTGTGGCCAAAGTGTAGAACCCTGCATTTAGCCTTGTTAAATGTTATCCCATTGGCCTCTGCCCACCCATGCAGCCTGTCCAAGTCCCTCTGCAGGGCACTCCTACCCTCCAGCAGATCAACACCTGCTCCTAACTTGGTATCATCTACAAACTTACTGATGATGGACTCAGTCCCCTGGTCCAGATCATCAATAAGGATATTGAACAGGATTGGGCCCAGCACTGCTCCCTGGGGGACACCACTGGTGACAGCTGCCAACTGGATGTGGCACCATTCACCACCACTCTCTGGGCCCAGCCCCCTGGTGTGGGTGCAATAGGGGGGTACAGCTGTGTGGGGAGGGCCTCATCAGAGCCCTGTAGGGTGTCCCTGCGGCAAAGATGCTGCAGTGCAGAGCTGGGAGAGCCGAGGGGCTGGCTGGGGGAGCAGCACCTCCAGCAGAGGAGCATTGGAAATCCTGCCCAGCACCTTCCTCAGGGCTCTGTGAGGCACAGTTCCAGGCCCTGTCCTGGCAGAGATGTGGTGCCAGGGCAGCCCCCCTATCCCTCTCTGCTTACCTCTCTGGCCAGAGGGCTCTGCAGGCAGCAGCCTGCCAGCAGCAGGCGTAGTGGTTCCCCACCAGGGATGAAGCACTGTAGCTCCTGGCACTGCTCTGAGGGGCTCAGCTTGGAGGGCCTGAAGGTCACAACCAAGGGGACTTCCATTCCTGGGCAGATGTAACCCTCGCTGGGGCTGATGGAGAAATCTGTCTGGCAGCTCTTGATGTCCCACTGAAAGCTTGTCAAAGTAAGCACAAGGGCAGGAGGGGTTAGAAGCTGGGAGGCTGCCAGCACAGCCTGCTGCTTCTGAGCCTCTGCTGGCTTCTTCCACCTGACGCTAAACAACCAGTGCTGGCTGAGATCTTGGCTGCTGACAAGGACACTGGGATTGAGGCACCCACAGCGAGCCTGTGGATGACACCAGGCTTTTGGCCCAGTTGACCTGGTGGAGGGAATGATCCATCCAGAGGAACTTGGATAGGCTGCAGAGGTGGGGCCAAGACAACCTCATGAGGTTCAACAAGACCAAGAGCAAGGTCCAGCAACTGGATTGGAGCCATCAAAAGCACAAATATAGCCTGGGCAGAGAATGGTTGGAGAGCAGCCTGCAGGAGAAGGCCTTGGTGGAGGTTAGTTGGTGCCAAAGTGCCCAGGAGCCAGCACTGATCATTGGCAGCCCAGAGCCAGCTGTGTGCTGGCTGCAGCCAAAGCAGGGAGAGCAGGACACAGGGAGGGGATTCTGCCCCTCTGCTCTGCTCTGACCTCACCTGCAGCACTGCCTCCAGCTCTGGGAACCCAGCACAAGGAGGACCTGGAGCTGCTGGAGAGGGTCCAGAGGAGGCCGCTAAAATGATCAGAGGCTGGAGAAGCTCTGCTGTAGGGCCAGGCTGGGAGAGTTGGGGCTGCGTAGCCTGGAGAAGGCTCCAGGGAGATGTCAGAGTAGCCTTGCAGTGCCTGAAGGAGTTCCAGGAGAGGGGGGAAGGGACTTTAGAAAAGGGTTGGCAGTGCCAGGACGAGGGACAATGGCTTTGAGTTGGGAGAGGGGAGAGTGAGAGTGGAGAGGAGGAAGAAATTGTTGGCAGTGAGGATGGGGAGAGACTGGCACAGGTTGCTCAGGGAGGTTGTGGCTGCCTCCTCCCTGGAGGTGTTCAGGGCCAGGCTGGATGAGGTCTTGAGCAGCCTGTGTTGGTGGGAGGTGTCCCAGCCTGTGGCAGGGGGTTGGCACTGGCTGATCTGTGAGGTCCCTGCCAACCCAACCCATGCCATGAATCCATGAATCTCAGGCACGCTGCTGAGCCACCTGGCAAGAAGGCTTCCTGCTGGGCAGGACTCAGCTGCATGCATCTGTCCTTTCCTAACCTCTGGAGCCTGACTGCACATTCTTGGCTCCCCACGGGGTTGGGAGCTCCTGTGGGCAAGCTGCAGCTGCAGCCAGCCCCCAGCCAAGCCCTCAGCCCCTGGCTGTGCCTCACCTGACTGCCAGGTCGCCTGTGTTCCGCATGGCAATGCACTGGGACCTGCAGCTCCGCTGCACCACTGCCCCGAAGCTGAGCTGCTCCTGCTCCAAGCTGACTTGGATGCCCTGGCAGGAGCCCTGCACCACGAAGAGGGGGCACACCAGGCCCCTGCACTCCAGCAGCACCTCTTCAGTGAAGGGCCTGATGCGGCACTTTGGGGAGAAGGTCACCTCCACCTTACGGCTGCCTCCTCTGCCCTTCAGGCTTAGCTCATTGCTGGGGCTCAAGCTGAGAACCTGTCCAAAGGAAAGAGTGGAGACTGGAAACTGAGCTGTGAGTCCTCCACAGAGTCCTCCAGCTCCTCTTCTTCCCCACCAACACGGCCCCAGTCCTATTAATCTCCAGGTACCAAAGGTTCAGTTGCATGCTCCTCACTCCAAGAAGGACATTGAGCAGGTCCAGAGAAGGACAACCAAGCTGGGGAAGGGTCTGGAGAACAGGGCTGGGGAGGAGCAGCTGAGGGAGCTGGGGGTGGTTGGTGTGGAGAAGAGGAGGCTGAGGGAGACCTCATTGTTCTCTGCAGCTCCCTGAGAGGAGGTTGCAGCCAGCTGGGGTTGGGCTCTTCTGCCAAGGAACAAGTGACAAGACAAAAGAAAATAGCCTAAAGTTGTGCCAGGAGAGGTTTGGGTTGGCCATGAGGAACAATTTCTTTCCCTTGAAGGTTGCTAAGGCCTGGCCGAGGCTGCCCCGGGCAGCAGTGGAGTCCCCATCCCTGGAGGGGTTTCAAAGATGTGGATGTGTGGTGGTGAGGGCCATGGTTTAGTGGTGCCCTGGGTTGATGGTAGCATCCAAAAAGGCTCTTCCAACCAAACTGCTTTTGTGATCCTATGATTCTGTTTCCCTGTGCTGTGTCCACTTGGGCACTCCATCTTCTAAAGGGATTTCCTTTGAGTTCCAAGAGAGCTGAAACTCTTGGGTTTTATGGATCACATTCCCAGATCTCAGACCCATGGCCACATCCTAAGGTGTCTAAAAGAGCTGGGAGCAGCTGCATCTTCTGGTTGTTAGGGCACCCAACTCAGGTGAGACCCTTGCAAGTCCCAGATGGTGGAGCAGCCCCAGGAGTGCAGGGGAGGCCAGGACAGCAAAGAGGACTGCACACAACCACCACCAGCTGCCAGCTCCCACCCAGCAGCCTGCAGGCAATCCTTGAAGCACAGCAGAGTGCTCTCCAGTGAAGGAAGAGGCCTTACCCCAGTTTCTTGCAGCTCTGGTGTGGTGGTCATGAGACTCAGATTAAAAGTGAGAGGGGCAGCACTGTTGTTGGCTATGGTGACCTCCTTCTTCACCACCTGCCCAATAGAGAGGGCTCCCAGCCTCACCACCTTCCCTGGAGGCTTCACAACATCAACCTGAGGCAGGAGGGATGGACATAAAAGTTCAAGGGAGAGAGGACAAAAGGTTCAAGGGAGAGAGGACAAAAGTTTTTCTGCCCAAAACATGAGGAAAAGACAGGGAAGAAGGAGAGAAGCCACTCTGGCTGCCTGCCCCCTGGGCTTTAGTTTGTGGCTCTCATCTATCTCACCTTCACCTCCACACCCCTGCCTCGGACCTCCACAGCCTGCTGGCACAGCCCATTGATTTCAAATGGAATCAGCTCCCAGTAAGATGCAGCTTCTCTGGGACAGAAAGTGATGGGGACCTCCACTGTCCCTCCTGCCTGCAGGATGCACCCTGGGAAGTCCACCTCCAGGTGAGCAGTGCTGGTGAACAGGCAAGTCAGGCTGGCAGGAAGCAGGGCAGAGGAGCAGAGGCGTCACAAGGCTGCTTGTGCCCAGATGCCATCATCAGGGCTGCCTGGGGCTCTCCGGTCTCCTCTCCCTGCACCCTCAGGGGTGAGTAGGATGTGGAGCAGGCCTGTGCTAAGTGAAGTCTAAAGGAGAGCCTGGAGAAGACCTACCTCAGATCTTTGTCTGCCTTGTTTGTGATGAGGAGGGTCTGGCGGGCAGGCAGCAGCCCAGGCTGGGAGAGGAAGCAGGCCCCAAAGTTGACTCTGGTGGTGGAGAAGTGGACACTGGGCACGACCACAGTGGCCAGCAGCATGCAGGTGAATGTGGGACCTTTGCTGATCTGGTGAGGGAAAGACTGTGTGAGGCAGCTGAGGAGACAGAACCACCACTGCAAACTGCAGGCACAGGATGGGGGACAGCAGCCTGCAGTGCCAACAAGGATGGGCAGGTGACAAAGGACTCCAGCATGGAAGGAGGTGGAAGGCTTGGGCTGAGAGGGGGCTTTGGGGAGTTCTGGCCCTGCTCTCTGCAGTCACAGCTGTGCCACATGCGGGCAGGAACTTGCTGAGCTGTGGGACCCAACTCGGCAGGGGACTGGCAGGGAGAAACAGCTCCAGCTGCATCTGCACAGACATGCAGCAGGTGAGGAGAGGCTGAGAGAGCCCTGGGGCTGAGAGCCTGCAGAAAAGCGGCCCCAGAGGGGATCTGAGCAATGCTCAGCAAGGGCTAAAGGAGCTGTGGGGGGCAAGAGGCTGGGGCCAGACTCTTGTGAGTGATGCCCAGGGACAGGACAAGGGGCAGTGGGCACAAAGTGGCACCCAGGAGGTTCCAGCTGAACAGGAGGAGGAAGTTGTTTGTTGTGAGGGTGCTGGAGGCCTGGAGCACGCTGCAAAGAGAGGTTATGGAGTCTTCTTCTCTGCAGAGCTTCCAACCCCCCTGGCCACTCTAATCCTGGGCAAGCTGCTCTGGGGGCCCTGCTTGAGCAGAAGCTTGGACTGGGTGATCCCAGAGGTCCTTTTCCACCATTCAGGGATTTCTATGCCATAATCAGAGATACGTCCTGCCACAAAAGTGCTCCCAGAGTGGCCCTGGATGAGCACTCATGGAAATATTAATCTCAGAAGCTGCCGGGATCTTCATTTTGCCAGCAGGAGCCTCTGCTCCATCAAGGCTCTTTAGCTCTGGCCAAGCTGCTGTGCAGGAAGGGTGAAGGTCCCACAGGAAATGTTGGCGGCCCACCTGCAGCACCAGCTCCACATCCTTTAGAGAGCACATCCTCTGGGCGTGGAAAGCCAGCTGAGCCTCTGCAGTGCCCTCTGCCTGCACGCTGCCCACTGCAGGAGTGATGCTAAGGACCTGCCTGCAGGCTGCAGGACCACTCAGCTCCCAGGAGAAGGTGAAGCTGAACTTGCCACGATTGCAGATCCTGAAGATGTGCTTGATGGTCTCATTTAGCTGTACCTGCGGGGAGAAGAGGGTGAGAAGAGGGTGAGAGGAGGTTGGGGAGAAGAAGGTGAGCAGGATGGGGAGAAGGGGGTGAGGAGGCTGAGGAGAAGCAAGGAGACTGGGGAGAAGGGGGTGAGGAGGCTGGNGGGGGGGAGGCTGAGGAGGGGAGGGTGAGGATTGTGGGGAGAGGAGGGTGAGGAGCGTGGGGAGAGGAGGGTGAGGAGCGTGGGGAGAGGAGGGTGAGGAGCGTGGGGAGAGGAGGGGGAGCAGAAGGCTGCAGCTCACACTAAGTGCCAGCCAGCCCAGCCAGAAGCCCTCCCTATGGTACTCCTCCACCTTGCAGGTGCTGGCCTGTGTGGGCACTTTGTGTCCCTCCCCCTGCAGACCCCCCAGTGAAGACAAACATTCCCTCTCCTCTTCAAACACATCTGCAAAGCCCCTGGCTGAGGCTCAGCCCTGCAGTGCTCCATGGGAGCTGGGCCAGGACTCACCTCCTTGAAGTCAATGAGGTTGAGCTCCCTGGCACTGAGCTCCCTGATGTGGCCATCGCTGCCCTCAGCCTGGACAGACACAGCCACGCTGTAGCCAGTGGCCTTCAGATTCAAGCAGAGGGGCTGGGGCTTCCTCTTGACATCACATCTGAGGTTGAAGACCACCTCTCCTTCTACTGTTGGGGTGAAGGTGACTCTAATGGGAAGCCTGGGGAGAGAAGACCTTTTGTTGCTTCCTCTCTCAACTTTCTTGGCTCCACCTTGCCTGCTCTGGAGGAGAGCAACTGTGCAGGGCCTGGGTGCAAGGCTGGGAGAAACCAGGAGCAGGACTCTGTCCTCGAGGGCCTTCTGGGGTAGAGCAAGCCCTAACCGCTCAGGATATGATGATCTCATGGAATGAAGAGGACACAAGGAGGAGGCAGCAAGGCCTGAGCCAGCACAGATCTGACTGCCTTGAGTCTTGGACCAGGAGCTCTCTGCTGTACCAGACACAGAGGAGGCCACTCTTGGAGACCCTCAGTCTTTCTGATCTGTATGACAGGAGGACAGAGGAACCATCCACCCCCTGACCACACTACAACGTGGACAAGCAGCTCCCCATCAGCTAGCAATGTGCTCTAGTGGCTGAGGCCAGGGGGCTCCTGGGGTGCACGAAGAATGTAGGCGGCAAGGAAGTTCTCCTCCCCCTCTGCTCTGCCCTGGTGAAGCCACATGTGCAGTCTTAGCTCCAGTTCTGGGTTTCTCCTCAGTTCAGGAGACAAGGAACTGCTGGAGATAGTCCAGGGCAGGCTGCAAAGCTGCTGAGGGGCCTGGAGCAGCTCTGGGAGGAGCAAAGGCTGAGAGCCCTGGGGCTGAGAGCCTGCAGAAGAGCAGCCCTGAGGGCATCTGAGCAATGCTCAGTGAGAACTAAAGGAGCTGTGGGGGGCAAGAGGTTGGGGCCAGACTCTTTTCAGTGGTGCCCAGGGACAGGTCAAGGGGTAATGGGCACAAACTGGCACCCAAGAGGTTCTGTCTGAGCATGAGGAGAAAGCTGTTTGGTGTGAGGTTGCTGGAGGCCTGGAGTAGGCAGCCCAGAGAGGTTGTGGAGTCTCCTTCTCTTGCAGAGCTTCCAGCCCACTCTGGGCACTGTAATCCTGGGCGAGCTGCTGTGGGTGCCCTGCTTTAGCAGGGGGGTTGGAGTGGGTGATCCCAGAGGTCCCTTCCAACTCCAGCATAGTGGCATTCTCTGGACACCACCCAACTGCCTGGTGGCCACTCCTGTAGGTCATCTCTGTGTAATCTCTGGGGTGTGATCAAACCCCAGCACACTGCAGATATCTAAGGAGCTCTCCCTTCTAAGGTGGGCCCCAACAGCTGCTGCAGGATGCTCCTCTCTTGCTGCCTATAGCAAGCCCCAGATCAGCATCCCAGGGCAGGTTCCTCCTACCTGGAAAGAGGAGCGATGGAGCCTTGCAGGGGCTCTACCCTCAGGGAGGTGCTGCAGCCCTCTGAGAAGAGGGAGCTGCCTCTGAAAGCAAAGCTGAAGGTTTCCTCCTCACTGTTGACCATGAAGATGGTCTGCTGGACCTCGTGCCCTGAGCAAGAAGATAAAGCAGCTGCTGAAAACCTTCTGCTCCTCTGGCTACTGGGCAACCTGCAGCGAGGGGCACTGCCTGCAGCATGCCACACTCAGGATGCCAACATGGAAAGCTCATTCTGAACCCCATGGGCTGCCCTGTGTCACCCCCAGATCCTTTCCTGGAGAGAGCCCCCAAGCACTTGCCATGTCCCTGCCATGCACCTTCCTCCCCTTCCTGTGCCTGGACATTGGTGTGCCAGGAGCTGGAGCATCTGCCCCCAAGTGCCCATTTCCATGTCCAGCTTCCTGCTGGGAGCCTGCTGGAATGCTGGGAGTGCTGGAGTGGCCCAGCTCTGAGGCTGTGAGGTGTTCCCATGGTGCTCACCTATCAGCAGCAGCTGCAAGTTCAGGTGACACCTGTCCAGAGTCACCAGTGGGTCTGTGGCGGTGCCCACCAAGAGGAAGGGGACTGAAACCTTCTGCTCAGGGATTGTAAACACCCAGAATGATTCCATGGTGCCCAGGTGCCAAGGGGTGAACTCAAACTTCATCTGGGGGGAGGAGGAGACAAAATGGCAGGGTAACATGGGGGAGGGTGCAGACTCCAGCACCAAGAAAACCCAAAGAGCTTCCATGTTAGGATACCGTGAGCTCAGAGATCTCCCTCCTGCATCCCACCCCTGCCATGCTTTGGGGCTATCAGTGCCACAGCTGTGCCATTCACAGCCCCAAAGCATGGCAGGTGTGGGGTAGAGGGGGAGATCAGGCTCATCTGTCCCTTCATTTACACTGCAGTCAAAGGTTTCCTCATGGCCATGGCATGACATGGGCCACCCAGGAGGTGCAGGCATGGCACACGTGTGTCCTGGGTCCACCTGCTTCATTTCCTGCACCCACCTCTGCTTTCTGTCCTGGCTGGATCTGTCCTCTCTCCAGGAGGCAGGAGAAAGCCACTTCTGGGGGAGCTTCAGGGTCCTGACAGCTCCACCGAAAGGAAAACACAGAGCTGGTTGGGTTCCTAACAATGAAGGTCCTGGGAGGGCAAAGCAAAGAGGACTCCTGAGGTGCTTTGGGGACATTCATTGGGACGCTCTGCATCTGGGCTGGAACAGTCTTCGCTGCCAACACAGGCAAGGGGAGGAGGTGACAGAAAGCAGCCCTGAGGAAAAGGACTTGGGGAAGAAACTGGACAGGAGCAGGCAGTGTGAGCTTGCAGCACAGAAGGCAAATCACATTCTGGGCTGCATCCAGAGCTGTGCTGCCAGCAGATTCAGAGAGCTGATTCTGCCACTGTGCTCTGCTCTGCTGAGACCTCACCTGCAGTGCTGTGTCCAGCTCTGGAGCCCTCAGTATAGGAAGGACCTGGACCTGATGGAGCAGGTCCAGAGGAGGCCATGAAAATGACCAGGGGGTTGGAGTGGCTCTGCTATGGAGACAGGCTGAGGGAGCTGGGGTTGCATAGCCTGGAGAAGAGAAGGCTCCAGGGAGACCTTAGAGCAGCCTTTCAGTACCTGAAGGGGCTACAAGAGGGCTGCAGAGAGACTGTACCCAAAGGCCTGCTTGTCATTGCCCTGCCCCAGCTGCAGGACCTTGCCCTTGGCCTTGTTGAACTCCATGAGGTTGGCCTGGGCTTACCTCTGCAGCCCCTCTGGATGGATCCTTCCCTCCAGCCCGTCACCCACACCACACAGCTTGGTGTCACCTGCAGCCCTGCTGAGGGTGGATTCAATTCCACATGACCTTAAAAAGTCTTTTCCAACTCAAATGCCTCTGACTCTCTGTGGTTTGGCCAGACTGACCCAGACCTTCCTGAAGGAAGGGACAAAGGGGACAAAACAATTGCCCCATTGGGTCTGCTCTGACCAGTGAGCTTCGGTCCCACAGCAGACTGGTGGCCAGGTGGCAGCAGATTACAAGACAAGGGACAAATGGGGCTTGGAAAGGAGGTCTGTGGGTAAAGGGGTGCCCAGGAGAGCACCCAGAGAAGGTGCCATGCCCACACCCACCTGCTCCTCCTGCAGCTCACTCCAACTGATGCAAACTGCAGCACTCTGGTGCGGAGCTCTGGCCTTGGCCTCTCTGCTCCCTGCAGCTCTGGACTGAGCCTTCTGGCACTGCTGCAGTCAGAGTCTTCCAGTTCAAAGTAGTAGCTGGATGCCAGGCTGCTGCCCTTCACAGCCACCTCTGGGCCCTTCTGACCTGGCTTCAGGTTAGGAATTCTGGGAAGAAAGGGACTGGGATGAGCCAAAGGCAGGTTTCCAGCTAGCCTGCTGCTTGTCTAGCTCCTTGGATGGTGCAGGGCTGTAGGTATGCAAGGAGGCCATGCTCATTGCCCAGGGAGGTGCCAGGATGCCCAGGGAGGTGGTGCTGGAGGGCCCATCCCTGGATGTTTTGAAGGAGAGGCTGGATGTGGTTCTGAACAACCTGAGCTAGTGTGAGGTGTCCCTGCCCATAGGACCTGGATGATCCTTGTGGTCCCTTCCAAGCCTGACAACTCAGTGACTGACAAGGAAGCATCACCAGGAGCTACCTTCTCCCTGACAGCCTTTCTGCATCTCTCATTCCAGCTCCTGCAGCCCTCCAGGAGCTTCCTCTTTCACACCACATCTCTCCCAAGGCTGCTGGACCATCTTCCTTTGCTTCTCTGGGATGCCTTCTGCTGCATCCCTTGGGATGGCTGTCCCCAGGTCCTCACTCCCACCACCCCCCACAACCACAGGCAGTGCCACAACTCTCCAACAGCAGCATGAGTTGCAAAGGGCCTGGACAACTCCTACCTGCAGACCATCCTGCTTTGGAAGTCCCCCACGTCCACTGGGGAGAACTTCACCTGGAAGAGCTGCTCCTGCCCTGCAGGGATGGAGCCACTGCGAGGCTCGATGGAGAACACTGGGCTGGCACTGCTGGGCTCCAGAGATGAGCTGGAGGGGGAGGAGACCTGCCCTGAGGCATGGCTCAAACAATGGCTCGACTGAGGTGTCACAGAGGAACCAGAAGTGCAGGAAAGGAGATTCTCTGTGGGAAGGAAGAAGTTGGAATCAGAGCCCTGCTTTGGTTGGAAGAGACCTTTCAGGTTCCAAGGCTTCACCCAGCACTGCCTGGGCACCACCAATCCACGGCCCTCAGCACCAGAGCTCCACACCTTTGAAACCCCTCCAGGGGTAGGGACTGCACCACTGCCCTGGGTAGCCTGGGCCAGGCTTTCACAACCCTCAAGGGGAAGAAATTGTTCCTCATGGCCAACCTGAACCTGCCCTGGGGCAACCTGAGGACATTTTGTTTTGTCACTTGGGAGCAGAGCTCAACCCCAGCTGGCTGCAGCCTCCTCTCAGGGAGCTGCAGAGAGCAATGAGGTCTCCCTCAGCCTCCTCTTCTCCACACTAACCATCCCCAGCTCCCTCAGCTGCTCCTCCCCAGCCCTCTTCTCCAGACCCTTCCCCACCTTTCTTGCCCTTTTCTGGACCTGCTCCAGCCCCTCAATGTCCTTCTGGGAGTGAGAACCCAACCCAGCACTCAAGCTGTGGCCTCACCAGTGCCAGTCCAGGGGCACAATCCCTGCTGCTGATCCAGGCCAGTCTGCTGGTGCCCTTCTAGCTCATCTGGGCACACCCTGGCTCATCTCCAGCTGGGGCTGACCAACACTCAGGTCCTTTTCTGCTGGGCAGTTTCCAGCCACTCTGCCTGAGCCTGGAGCCTTCCTGAGGTGGTTGTGAGACAATGTCCTCCTGGGAGTGAGGGCCCCAAAACTGACCCCAGGACTCAAGCTGTGTCCTTACCACTGCTGAGTACAGGGGGACAGCCCTGCTCCTGCTGCCCACACCAAGATGGCTGAACAGGGATGGCAAAGCAATGGACGTTTTGGGGTGAAGTGACAGGGTGCTCCCCACAAGCCCTCATCTGCCAGCTGGAATAGCCAGGCAGGCCCAGTTGCCACTCAGAGCCAATCCCTCACCATGCAGACTGGGCAGCAGCAGCTCCTCAGTGCAGCTTCCTGCCCTCTGCTCCTCCACAGCCTCCATCCAGGTGTATTCCAGGGCCACATTCCCTGTGTTGAAGAGTGGGAAACTAAAAAGCAAGGAGGAGGAATGAAAAGTTGCACAAAGGCAGTAAAGATCTGACCCTGTATGGGAGGTTCCTGGCACCCCTCTCTCTGTGATGAGGGGCAGCTTCTCCCCCAGCCAACTGCTGCTCTGGGCTGCCTCAAAGCAAAGTGTGGAAGAGGAAAGGGCAGCCCTAGTGCCCAGGAGGTCAAAGCCAAGGCTCTTCTGCTGGGCTTTCTGTCTTGGTTGGACACCACTGTGAGGGCAAACTCATCCCCCAGCAGGTGAGGATGGGCAACACACAATGAGGGCAAAGCCATGGATGGCACAGCAGAACTCAGCCTCTCCTGGCACCTCTTGGCAGGATGGTGGCCACCACCTCCTGCAGCTATGTGGGCCCTGGCACACAGCCAGGGCTTGGAAAGGTTGGGACAAGAGAGAACTTCACTCAGGGGATGAGCAGAGGTGGCACTGACTGCACAGCCCCAGGAAGGACTCACAGGGGACATCTCTATGCCCTCAGCACATGTGGAAGCTGAGACTCTGGATCCAGCAGGCACCTGGGTCCAGGACACCTCTCCAAGGCTGGGCAGCCTGGGCACCAGATTCATGAAGCAGCCAAAGCAATAAAAAACTGTCAGTGCCAGCCTGGTTGGCACAGGCCCCTGAGTAGAAGGCAAAGCAGAGACACCCAGAGGGCACAGCCTGGCTGCAAGGAAGCAGGCACTGGGGCAGCCCTGGGCAATGGCAGCTCTCACCTGTAGGTCCCTGCCCAGGCTCCAGCACTCACCTGGAGGTGCTGGTGTGGCACAGCAAGGTGCCCTGGAACTCAACCACCTCTGTGACCAGCCTGAACTCAGCATAGGCAACCAGGGCACTAAGCAGCAGCTGCACCTCCCTGCTGCTGCCCTCCAGCACACTGTGAGCTGGCTCTGGCCTGGGCTCCACAAGCTGCAGAGAGAGGAGGAAAGAGTCTCTGAGCAGAGCCTGGAGAGTCAGGCTGGGCTCCAGAAAGCCAGGGACCTCATAGCTCAGCCAATGCCAACTCCCTGCCATGGGCAGGGACACCTCCCACCAGCACAGGATGCTTGAAGGCCTCATCCAGCCTGGCCCTTTGCTCACATTCTGTGATTCTGTGCTCCACAGCCTCCCTGAGCAACCTGTGCCAGTCTCTCCCCACCCTCACTGCCAACAATTTCTTCCTCCTCTCCACTCTCACTCTCCCCTCTCCCAGCTCAAAGCCATTGTCCCTCATTCTGGCACTGCCAGCCCTTGTCCAAAGTCCCTCCCCAGCTCTCCGGCAGCCCCTTCAGGCGCTGCAAAGCTACTCTGACATCTCCCTGGAGCCTTCTCTTCTCCAGGTTGCACAGCCCCAACTCTCCCAGCCTGGCCCCACATAAGAGCTTCCCCAACCTCTGAGCATCTCTGTGACCTCCTCTGGACCCTCTCCAGCAGCTCCAGATCCTTCTTGTGCTGGGGGCCCAGAGCTGGAGGCAGTGTTGCAGGTGAGGTCTGAGCAGAGGGGCAGAATCCCCTCCCTGTGCTGCTGGGCAAGGGTAACCCTCAGCTCTATTCTTCAGGCAGAGAGGGCAGAGGAGGCAGAGGTCAGAGCTCATGCCCAAGGTACCAGAGGATTGCTCAGCACACACAGCAGAATGCTGAAGATGCTCTGCACCACAAAACAAGAAGTAGGAGGGATAACTGCTTGGGGTTGCCAAGGTCCTGGATCAGAAAATTAGATCTGAGCTGTAAAAAAATGGAGATCTGCCCAGTGTTGAGAAGCTGGGGTGGGGGGCAAGAGGCTGGGGCCAGACTCTGGTCAGTGGTGGTCAGGGACAGGCCAAGGGGCAATGGGCACAAACTGGCACGAAGAAGGTTCCAGATGAGCAGGAGGAGAAAGTTGTTTGGTGTGAGGGGGCTGGAGCAGGCTGCCCAGAGAGGTTGTGGAGTGTCCTTCTCTGCAGAGCTTCCAAACCTCCCTGGGCATTGTGATCCTGGGCAAGCTGCTGTGGGTGCTGGAGCAGGGGCTTGGACTGGGTGAGCTCCAGAGGTCCCTCCAACTCTCACCGTATGTTCAAAACTGTGACCTCCCATCCAGCACAGGCTACAACACCTCAGTTTTTGGCAGAGGGTTTGCCTGTGGCTAAAACCACTCTGGCCTAAGAGGCCTCCCGACCTCGTGTGCCCTCTCTGAGCAGCCACCTCCGCCCCAACACACCCTGCTCGTTCTCCTCAGGGGGGCACTCAGCGCCAAGGGGAAGCAGGAGCTGCTCAGCCAGCAGAGCTGGGGATCTGCTGCCACCAACAGCATTTCTGGTGGTAGCTCAGGAAGCTTTTGCTGCTGTGCTTCTCACCTTCTTCTTGACAGGCCGCCTGGCACCCGGGGCCTCGGTGCTGTCCACCCACTTGCTGGTACACAGGAGGTCGTCCCAGTCAGGGACCTGCTCTGGTGGCAGCTGGAAGGAGATCCTGGACACTTGGCACTTTACAGGGTGCCTTCTGAAGGTGACTGCAGTGTCTGATTTCAGGGTCACTGTGATGTCCTTGGCACAGCCAGCATGAAGGTGTCCCACCTGGGGAGAAACAGAGAGGCAAGAGCAAACTGGCACCACTGGCAAGGCCTGGGTGGACAGCAAAGGCTTGGGGTGGTGAGCAGCTGTGCCAGGAGCTTCTCTGTTAGCAGAAGAGGCTGAGAGCCTGCAGAAGAGCAGCCCCAGAGGGCATCTGCTCAGTGCTCAGCAAGACCTGAAGGACAGGCTCTTGTCAGTGGTGCCCAGGGACAGGACAAGGGGCAAGGAGCACAAAGTGGCACCGAGGAGGTTCCAGCTGAGGAGGAGGAGAAAGTGGTTTGGTGTGAGGGTGCTGGAGGCCTGGAGCAGGCTGCCCAGAGAGGTTGTGGAGTCTCCTCCTCTGCAGAGATTCCAACCCCTCCTGGGCACTGTGCTCCTGGGCAAGCTACTGTGGGTGCCCTGTTGGAGCAGGGGGATTGGACTGGGTGAACTCAGAGGTCCCTTCCAATGCCTCCATGCTGGGATCCCGTGAGTCTGCACCTTACTGAGTACTTCTCTGAGGTATGATGGAGAAGACAACCACCAAAAATGCCAACTCCCACACCTTGGGGCCTTTTCTCTGGGCTGCCAGCCCGGCCCAGCAAAGCCAGAGATGGCATCTCCTAGGTGGCACTGAAAGGGACTCTCACTGCTCTGTGGTAGCTTCCCACTTGCTCCCAGGACCTCACCAGGCAGGGTTTGAGCAGCAGGGAAAAGCAGAGACAGGCGAACTCACCTCGGGGGAGAAGTGAAAGGGGTCCTCAGGCAGCCACTGGAAGCGCAGGGCCTGCGCCCTGCTGCGGTTGGTGAGGGTGAAGGTCACGGTGCAGGGGGTGCCCACAGGACACTCCCCAAACTGGATGTGATCCCCTGGGGCAGCTGTTGGCAAGGTGAGCACAAGCTGAAGTCGTTCTGCCCCCTCACCTCATGGACACAGAGGTGTCCAACTCTGCCTTCTCCGAGCCCTCCTTCCTCTGGGACGTGCAGCCCAGGGCAGGGCTGGGGCTGGGCTGGGAGCACTTGGTGCCAGCTCACCTCCAGCTTTGCACCCCCAGTGCCCCCAAGTCCTTCTCCTAAGGGCTGCTCTCCAGCTGTTCATTCCCAGCCTGCACTGATAGCAGGGGTTGCCCCAACCCAGGTGCAGAGCATTGGACTTGCCCTTGCTGGACCTCATGAGGCTCATGTGGGCACACTTTGGCAGTCTGCCCAGGTGACTCTGGATGGGTCTCATCCTGCAGGTGTGCCAACTGCACCACTCACCTTGGTGTCACCTTCAGACCCGCTGAGGGTGCCCTCAATCCTGCTGTGTCGTTGATGAAGACATTAAACAGCAATGGTCCAAATATGGCCCCTGGAGGCCACCACTTGTCACCAGTCTCCATCTGATCCAGGTGGTGGCCACCATCCTCTTGGATGTGACCACCCAGCTAAGTCCTTATCCACCCATAGAGAGGGCCCTCATAGAGAGCCTCAGATGTGCTCTTCACAGCACCCCATGGGCAGGCAGAGCTCCTTTTAGAGGTCCTCAGCTAAAAGCTGTTCTCTTTGCCCCCTCCCTGCCAGCCTGTAAGCTTCCCTGGTGCTCCCAAGCAATGCTGCTCTGGGGATGCTGATTATGGACCAGCCCAGTGCTGGCACAAGGTAAGCCCAGTCATGGAGGTCCCCATGACTCCTCGCTCCAGTTTGGCAGCCTCTCCTCTTACCCTCACTGCTGTCCTCCTCCAGGCTGCTCTCGTGGAGGTTCTGCTCCTCACTCTCTGCCACCCGTCCCTGGATGTTGTCCAGGGTGAAGTCCTCTTCATAGCCTTCGCCCACCAGCCTGATGCTGCTCTCCTCATAGGGGTTGTCCAGCACTGAGAGGTGAATCTTCCCTTCCAGGCGTTGGGCCAGGGTGGGTTTGCAAAGCACCTCAAAGTCTGCTGCCTGCCCAGGGCGCAGGAGCAGGGAAGCTCTGTGGGGCTGCCTCCCTGCATGGTCATGGCCACCAGGGACAAGGGAGGCACAGAGAAGGAACAGGAGCTTGAACAGTGCTTCCAGACCCCCCTCCTACGCTCACAAGGCTGTGACATAGGGTCACAGGATGTCAGCGGGTGGAAGGGACCTCTGGAGAGCTTCCAGTCCAACCTCTGCCAGGGCAGGAGCAGAGAATCCAGCACAGGTTGCACAGGAACACATCCAGACAGGGCTGGAAAAGCTCCAGAGAAGGAGACTCCATAACCTCTCTGGGCAGCCTGTGCCAGGGCCAAGACTGTGAGCCTTGCAGACAAAAAGTTCTTCCTCATGCTGAGGTGGAATTTCTTGTGCTGCAGTTGATACCCATTACCCCTTGTCCTATCCCAGGGCACAACTGAGAAGAGTTTGTCCCCTCCCTCTTGACCCCCAGCCCTCAGATATTTATAAGCATTGATTAGATCCCCTTCAAGTCTTCCCTTCACCAGACCAAACAGCCCCAAGACCCTCAGCCTCCCCTAACAGAGCAGGAACATCCCTGGGAGTTGTCCTCAGCACTCAGCTCTGGCTCAAACTGCATCCAACCAGCTCCTGCACCAAGCAGAGCGGAGTCCAAGAGTGCTTTGGGCTTCTGCTGGCTGCCTGTGGGCTCAAGGCTGCCTCCCTGCAGGCTGCAAATGGTCCCCTGAAGTGCTGACAATCCCCCAGGACTCAATTCACCATGGCCAGGAGAATGGAAAAACTTCATACAGCTGTCTAGGAAGAAACAAACCCTGCCAAGAGCCCCTGTGCAAAACCAGGGGCACGGAGAGCCCCAGGACACAAACTATAGCCAACATCTGCCTGCTGTTTGGCCAGGCCAGGAGCAGGACATGAATTTTCCCTGCATGAGTGACTACATTTCATGGTTGATGACTGCACCTTCTCCAGCAGAGTCCTCCTGCATGCCCACAGCTTGGTAGAGGCACTCTGTGTTGGGCCTGGCTTTCAAGAAGAAAACTCCCTCTTCATCCAGCAAATCCATCAGCACCTGGGCAGAGAGCATGGCCACACTGCTGTGGGCACAGGATGGCACCAGGACTGAGCCCACACTGTTGCAGTTCCACCACAGGGAGCTCAGGGTGGTGCCCCACCTGGCACAACACAGTTCTGAGCCCAAGGCTGAAGTGAAAGCAGAGCAAAGCCAAAGTGAAAGCAGAGACACTGGGACAGGACTGAAGGAGGAGCAGGCAGTGCTGAGCAGAACCTAATGATTACTTAAAGCCTGGTGAAACAGGGTAAGTACAGCTTCACAGCTGGCATGGCATGGGAAGGGATGCCNGCACATTGCTGGCTCCTGCCCAGTTTCTCCACCACCAGCACCCCCAAGTCCTTCCCTGCAGGGCTGCTCTTGATCTCATCACCCCCAGCCTGGACTGATACTGAGAGTTGCCCTGACCCAGCTGCAGAACCTTGCTCTTAGCCTTGTCGAGCCTCAGGAGAATCTCCTCAGCCACCTCTCCAGCCTGTCCAGCTCCCTCTGGATGGATCCCACCCATCAGTCCTACCAACCACATGACTCAGCTTGGTGCCATCTGCAGACCTGCTGAGGTGGGCTCAGTCTCCCTGTCTGAGCACTGATGAAGGTACTGAAGAGCTCTGGTGCCAGTGCAGAGCCCTGAGGGACACCACTTGTCACCTTGCTTACAGCCTCATCTCACCTGGACACCTGGATGAGAACCCAAACATGAGAAGGGAGACTGGGGAGAGCCACCCCCTGAGCTCCTGTGCTCCACTGAAAAGGGCTGAGAATCCCCTTCCCAGAGGAATTCCCTTCCTGGAAAGCAGAAGTCACCCAGGGGCTTACAACAGACTCTGAGGCCCCTTCCCAGGCTGATCCCTGTGGCACAGAGCAGGAAGAGAGGAAGTGACACAGAACCCGAGGGTGGGTCACAGAATGAGTTGGGATGGAAAGGACCTCAAAAGCTCAGCCAGTGCCAACCCCCTGCCATGGGCAGGGGCACCTCCCTCCAGGTGTTCCACAACCTCCCTGGGCAACCCGTGCCAGGCAAGGCCAGCAGCAGTGGCTGCAGAGGAGTTGCAGACAGAAGTGAAGGGCTGATGGGAGCTTGCTGGAGGGCTGTGGCTGAGAAAGCAGCCTCTGCCCACTGCTGTGCCACAGCAGAAAGCCAGGACTGGCTCTGGGCACAACGAAAAAGGCTTCCTCTGGGGCACCTGCCAGCCCCGACCAGACCTGCTGCCACCTCTTGTCCAGCTGCTGCGTTGCTCCCGGGGCAGTCGTCGGCAGCTGCTCACCTGGGCAGGGACAGCGCCAGAGTTTTGCAGGACCAGCGGCAGGCTGTGGCAGGCGCCCAGCAGCAGCCTCCTGAAGAGCAGCAGGGGGGTTCCCGTCCTGTCGCGCAGCGCCGGGCGCACGACCCGCACCTCGGGCAGGTTCCCATCGCCGCTGATCTCGAAGCTCAGGCTCCGTGTTCCCACGGCCGCGGGGCTGCAGGGGGCGGGCGACAGAGCCACTGCTCACTTGGCAAGCAAGGAAGCCAGGGCCGGATGCTGCGCCGCCCCTGCCCGGGGCCCCTCGCCCCTCTCCTGCCAGTCCCATCAGGCCCGTTCCGGAGAGAAGTCTGCTCTGAAGAGCCGGAGCCTTCCAGAGCTCCTGTTCAGGGAACCCTGCATGAGGAGGTGCCAGGTGGCACAGAGTGCCAGGTGGCACAGGGCAGGCTCCCTGGCTGTGCAGAAATGAGCATGAACAGAGCGTGGAGAAGTGTCTGAGCAAGGAGGGACAACTCAACCCCAGCACCAGAAAGGATGAATCCCAAGGATGCTCAGAGCAGGAATTGCTCCTTAGGGCAGCATACTGAGGGATCTTGTCCCAGCTCAGCACCAAAAGGGCTGGGGAAGGGCAGGGCAAGCCCAGGGCACACACAGCGCCCAGGACCTGGGCTCCTCTTTTAGAAGGGATCCAATGGAATAAAACATCCTCGTGCAGTCCAGCAGATCCCCTCAGATGACAGCATCCCCGCATGGTGGGGGCTGGAAGTTACCTCCTGAGATCACCCAGCCCAACCACACTGTCAGAGTCAGGGGCAGCTAGGGCAGGTCACCCAGGATCACATCCGGGTGGGTTTGGAAGCTCTGCAGAGAAGGAGACTCCACAACCTTTCTGGGCAGTCTGCTCCAGGCCTCCAGCACACACACACACCAAACTTTCTCCTTCTGTTCAGATGGAAACTCCTAGGTGCCAGCTTCCTCCCCTTGTTCCTTGTCCCTTCCAGCCCCCACCATGACTGTGTGATGCTAGAGGACTCTACTTAAGGCTACTGAAAGAGTTCAGGTTACCATGCTCCCAGAAAAGAGGAGCTACCACGAAGGTCCCCTCTGATGATCTCCTGGGGTGAGTTACCTTGTCTGGACATCGAGAGAAGCCTCAAAAGTGCAGTGGTAGGTCTGCATCCTTTGTGGAGTGAAGGTGACTGTGGCAAAGGCGTGGGAGCAGCTGGGCACACACATCCGGACCGGATCCACCTTGAAACCGTCCCCAGCTCGGCTGTTGGCCTTGGGGAGCCCAGAGAGTGGGGGCAGGAGGAAACAGCTCTCAGCATGATGCTGTCTCAGCCATACATGGATCACAAGGAACAGTCCCAGACAGTTTCTCCCTTCCTGCTGCCCTGGGCAGGCTCCTTCCCTCTCAGGGCTGGTGAGTCCTAAGTGGTGCTGACCTTGCCCGGGGAGCTGCCAGCAAGGCCAGGAGTGCAAAACTTGCTGTGAGCACTGGGCAAGGTCCCAGCACACGTGGGGCAAGTTGGGACTGCATGGAAAACCCTGCAAAGAACTGGAATGGGCCTTTAAAGAGAAGGAAAAGGCAAGGGAACCCCAAAAGACCATGGAATGGTTTTGGTAAGATGGATCATTGAGCCCTGAAGCCAGCACTGCCAGGGCATCACTGAGCCATGGCTCTCAGCACCACATCTCCACAGATGTGGAGTCTCCAGGCTTGGGGACTCCACCATTGCCCTGGGTAGCCTGGGCCAGGCCTTGACAGCCCTTTCAGGGAACAAATGGTTCCTCATGTCCAACCTAAGCCTCTCCTGGCAAAACTCACAGTGGTCTCCTCTTGTCTTAGTGCTTGTTCCTTGAGAGAAGAGACCAACTCCACCCCACAAGGCTCTGCCTTGAGCCCTGGCTCCTCAGCTGAGCCCAAGTCCTTTCTCTGTCTGTGCAGGGATGCTCAGAAGGGCTCAAGTCTCCCACTCTTGCCTGAACTCAACCCTTGCCTGAAACAGGCTGAACCCAGCCCAGCTGGCAGCTTCACTGAGCTGGACTGGGCTGGGCTGGGCTGAAGGAAGTAACCAAGCCGCAGAATAAGGCAGATATCCCACAGCCTCCAGAGAGGCCCCAAGGCCTCCTGGCCTCACCTTACTGGGGCTGGGTTTGATGGAGAGGAGCACAGCACAGGGCACTCTGTTGGCATTGCAGATCTTGAAGCGAGCTGTGGCCTGGTGCCCGAGCAGGACGCTGGGAAAGATGAACTTGTTCTGGTCTGTGAGGAACACCCCCTCAGGCTCCACTGCCTGCAGCACCTGGCACAGGCTGCTGCTGCTGCTGCAGATTCGATGCTCCTCAAAGATGGACTCCAGGTCATCAACCACGAATGCTGCCAGCAGGGCACAGGGAGACTGAGCAGGGAAAACCCTTCCTGCCCAACTGCCTGCCCCAATGGCCTCTCACAGCACCTGAGAACCCTTCCTGCCCAACTCCCTGCCCCAATGGCCTCTCACAGCACCTGAGAACCCTTCCTGCCCAACTGCCTGCCCCAATGGCCTCTCACAGCACCTGAGAACCCTTCCTGCTCAACTGCCTGCCCCAGTGCCTCTCAGAGGAGCCCTTCCTGCCCAGTGACCTGCAAACCTCAGCCCTGGCAGGGGGAGCTGGCTGTGGAGATGGAGCTAAGGCACAGTCAGACTGGAAGAGTTTCTTTTACTTCTTCCATGGCTCCCTCCCAGCCTCTCCTACTGGTAGACATGACAGAAACTGGAACCTGTGAGGATTCTGAGGCTGTACTTGAGGTCCTGCCCCAGCAGTAATCTGGGTACTGCTCGGCAGCAGCTGTGGCCACAGGAACCTGTGGACAGCACATACCTGGCAAGCAGGACTCGGCCAGTAGGGTGTAGGGGATGCCAAGAGGGTTGTCCCTGGGGTCTCTGTTGCTGATGTCAATGCCCAGGTGCTCCTGGCACAGCCCTGGCATCCCCGCAGAGCACTCCACTGTCACCAGCTGCTGGCCCCCAGCAGGGATGCAGCCAAAGGCAGGGGACACAGCAAAGATGCCCAGACTGAGGCAAGCCTGCAGAGAGAGGCCCAGCAGAGCCTGAGGGCAAACAGCCTCACCTCGCATATCCCAGCAAGGAGCACACCAGCCCTTGGCCTCCAGCCGGGCCCAGGGCCCTGTGCCAGGGCAGGCAGGGGTGACTCCATGGCTCAGGTGAGATGAACAAGCCAAGAAGAGCTGCAGGCCTGTCCCAAGGGGCTCAGAGGAAGGAGTTTGGGTGTGAAGGGTGAAGGTGGGAGCTGGGAACTTTCAGCCCCCAAGGGTGAAAGAGGAGAGCAGAGAGTACTATGAGAAGCGATGGCAGAGGGCAGAAGGCAGTGCCAAGTCAGCTCCTACCCATGGAGTGGGAGCTCAGCAGGGACACTCCACAGCTGTGGCACTCCCAGCCCTGCTCTGGCCAGCAGCTCCCAAACACAGATGCTCCTTCCTCTTGGCCCCACAGCTCCAGCTCTGAGCCAGAGCAGGGCACAGAGCAGCTGCTGCCTCTGCTTGGGGCTGGCAGATGCTGGCTCACCAGCTGGCAGCCCATGTCCCATGGCATGGGGACAAGCCCCCAGGCTGGGCACAGCAACTGGAGGAGCTGTGCTGGGACAGCAGGGCCACCAACCTCTTTGTGAAGCTTGTTGGAGGCAGAGGCTGTGCTGAAGCTCTCTCTTGCATGGTACTGGGAGGACCTCCTTTGCTGTGCACTGAGAGGAGAAGGAGACACAAAACATCATGATCAGAGGGGCTGGAGCAGCTCTGCTATGAGGACAGGTTGGGAGAGTTGGGGATCTTCAGCCTGGGTACGAGAAGGCTTCCAGGAGATCTTGGAGTGGCCTTCCAAGATATGAAGAGGGCTGGGGAAGGACTATTGACAAGGTCTTGTAATGACAGGAGGAGGAGCAATGGGTTTGAACTGGCAGAGAACTGGCAGAGATCGAACTAGAAGTTAGGAAGAAGTGAGGGTGGGGAGACACTGTCACAGGCTGCCCAGGGAGGTGTTTGAGGCCAGGCTGGATGAGGCCTCACAAGCCAGAGACACAGCTGGACAACAGCCCTTGAGGCACCCACGGGCACAGAACCACACAACTGCTTGGTTGGAAGAGAACTTTAGGATCACTGAGTCCAACTGTCCCAAGCCTTTGCCCAGCACTGCCAGGGCACCACTGACCCATGGCCCTCAGCAGCCTGGGCCAGGCCCTGACAACCCTCAAGGGGAAGAAGTCATTCCTCTCGTCCAACCTAAACCTACCTTGGGGCAACACAAGGACCAGTGTCCTGTCACTGTTCCTTGGAAGCAGAGCCCAACCCCAGCTGGCTGCAACCTCCTCTCAGGGAGCTGCAGACAGCAATGAGGTCTCCCTCAGCCTCCTCTTCTCCACACTAACCACCCCCAGCTCCCTCAGCTGCCCCTCCCCAGCCCTCTTCTCCAGACCCTTCCCCACCTTTGTTGCCCTTTTCTGGGCCTGCTCCAGCCCTTCAGTGTCCTTCTGGGAGTAAGAAGCCCAAATCTGAGCCCAGGATCCCAGGTGCAGCCTGGCAGCATGCCCTGGCTGCCTGACACACACACGCTGTGAGGCCTCCCCAGGCAGGAAGGCTGCTGCAGGTCTTCTCTCACCCTTTCCTTGGCAATCCAGGTGCACTCTGCTCTGCCCTGCAGATGAGGAAGTTGAAGGGCAGGAGGCCTCTGTTCTCCAGCAGGAAGCTGCAGGTTCTCCTGGTGCCACTGACCATGGCCCCGAAGCTGAGGAGCGCGGCAGGGCTGATGCTGTACTGGCTGAACACAGCCTTGGCTGACACCTTCACTGGGATGGCAGCAATGGTCTCACCTCCTGCACACAGGCTGGGCTCAATCACCTGCGACCAGGGGAGGGCTTGGTAAGCTCAGCAGAAGCCAGCCCCAGCCCTGTGGCCCCTTCCCAGATGCCCATCAGCTCACCCTCCCTGTTTAAACACCTCTTCCAGAGCTGGATTTTCAGCTTCTCTTAGAGCCACAGAATGAGTTGGGTTGGAAGGGACCTTTCAAGCTCATCCAGTTCAATTCCCCTGCACTCAGCAGGAACATCTGCAGCCAGAGCAGGCTGCTCACAGCCACAACCTCACCTGCAGTGGTGCCAGCCATGGGGCAGCTCCCACCTCTCTGGGCAGCCTGGGCCAGGCTCTCCCCACCCTCAGTGTCAAACATTTCTCCCTTCTCTCCACTCTCCATCTCCCTCTCTCAGTTCAAACCATCCCCCCATGGCCTGCCACAACAGGCCCTGCTCCAAAGGCTGTCCTCAGCATTCTTGCTGTCCCCTTCAAGCACCACCAGTGGCTTCTGCAAGGCTCTGTTGTAGGAGAGAAGATTCCCTAGCTGAAGCTTTCCTGCCATGCCCTCCTTATGCCCCCAGCCCAGGTGTGCCCAGACAGCTCACCTGGCACAGCAGGATGGGTTTGTCCTCAATGCTGATTTCCCTCCTGGGGTGGAAGAGCAGCTGGACGTGCACAGGGCGCTCAGAGGCAGGCAGCAGGCCCTGCTGGGGCTGCACAGTGAGCTGGGACTCCAGGCTGGGGGTGCTGGGCTCTGTAGTGTCCAGCCTGAACCTAGGGAGGAAGGGAGGAAGGAGACCTCTGCAGTTACCTGCCCAGGTGCCAGCAGCACAGCCAGGACCAGTAAAAACAAACCAAACCAAAGCAAAACAAACCAAAATAAACCAAAACAAAATAAAACACCAAACCCAACCAAAAAAAAAACCCCAGAAGTGAACAGTTCCAGCTCTGCTTGGGAATCCCAGATCCTGGGGTGGGAGCTCACCTCCACCCCCAGGGTTTGCATCCCCTGCTTTAAAAAATCTCATGAAGAGGAAGAACCAGGACCTGGGAGGATGCAACAGAGCTCAGCAGTGACTGGCATCAACTTTAGAGTAATGAAATCCCAGAACTCCAGCATGGTTTGGGTTTGAAAGGGACCTCTGGAGCTCACCCAGTCCAAGCCCCTGCTCAAGCAGGGCACCCACAGCAGCTTGCCCAACAGGACAGTACCCAAGGCAGGTTGGAAGCTCTGCAGAGAAGGAGACTCCACAACCTTTCTGGGTAGCCTGCTCCGGGCCTCCAGCAACCTCCAGCACACCAAACAGCTTTCTCCTCCTGCTCAGCTGGAACCTCCTGGGTGCCACTTTGTGCCTACTGCCCCTTGGCCTGGCCCTGGGCACCACTGACAAGTGTCTGGCCCCAGCCTCTTGCCCCTCATAGAGCCTTTAGCCTGTCCCTCCTGAGCTAGGGAGCCCAGAACTGGAGCCAGGACTGCAGATGTGGCCTCACTGGGGCAGAAGAGATGAGAGGAGAACCTTCCTTGCTCTGCTGGCCTCACTCTTCTCCACGTACCCCAGGAGCCCAGTGTCCCATCTTCTGGTGCCTGCTGAGCTGTGAAGAACTGCTGGACTGTGTATGCATTCTCATTGGAGACAAGAGCTCGGGAGAGCCCCAGAATTCAACCAGCCCATGAGGCAGCCAGTGTGGGGATAGGTTCTAGCCATGGACAGGAGAAGACTGCAGGCCTGGGCAGATGGTGGCACCAGGCACTCCTAGAGTGGGCAGCTGGACCCACCTGTAGGCAATCTCATACTTCCCCTGGTTCTTCAGAGTCAACAGTTGCCTGGCATCATCCAGGACCTTCAGGACTCCGAAGTCCACACAGCCATCAGCACCTGCAGGATGCCCACAGAGTGAGGGAAAGAATGGGGAGGGTGTTGGAGCTGCTGCAGGCAGAACTTTGGGGGTCTCTGGTGGCGCAAAGTCCTGTTCAGCAGCTCTCCCTCCTTGGAAGCTTCCTCTGGCTCCTTCACTACCCTTTCTCTGCTGGTGCAGAGTGCATCTGCAGGGCTTAGCAGCCAAGGAGCTCAGCCTCCACCTCCTTGCTTCCAGCCCCTTGCTGTGCTGAGCCTTCAGTGTTGTGCTGTGCTTCAAAGCCCCCAGACCTGGCTCCACAGTTCAAGTTGCAGGGTCCCAAGGCTCTCTGTGGCCTGACAGTGCCCACACAGCTGGCAGGACAGGTGTGTTCTGGGTCCTTGCCAGGTTGGTGTGCTGTCCCATCCTGCCCCACCCCCTCCACTCACCAGGGCCCTGCCCTCCATGCCCTCCCTGGCTGACCTTTAGAAGCGCTGATGTGCAGAGCGACGTCGTAGGCCTCAGCATGGACTTGGATGTTCTCCACCTGAACTATCCCCTGCACATTGTCTGCATCTGAAACCTGAGGCAGCAAGAACCAAACCCTGCTGCAGGCCCAGGTCTGCTTGGCTCTGCTGGCTGCTTCCACCACAGCCTGCCCTTGCCTGACTTGTGCCCTTGCCAAGCTGCACACCTCCTGGGCCCTGCTGCAGGGAGGAACCTGTCAGCCCCACTCTGGGCAGTGCTGCTGCCAAAGCACAACCAGGCACAGGCAGGGGCCTGGCCCTGGGGAGGAAATGCTCCTGTGGCAGCACAGCTGAGGGGGGACCTGCTGCAGAGCAGCTCTGTGGAGAGAGATCTGGCAGTGCTGGGGGGCAACAAGTTCCATGAGCCAGCAAAGTGCCCTCATGGCCAAAAAGGCCAATGGGGTCCTGGGGTACCTGAAGAAGAGTGAGGCCAGCAGGGCAAAGGAGGTTCTCCTGCCCTTCTACTCTGCCCTGGAGAGGCCACATCTGCAGTCCTGCCTCCATTTCTGGGCTCCCCAGTTGCAGAGAAACAGAGAACTGCTGGGGAGAGTCCAGGGCAGGCTGCAGAGCTGCTAAGGGGCCTGGAGTAGCTCTGAGAGGAGCAAAGACTGAGAGCTCTGGGGCTGAGAGCCTGCAGAAGAGCAGCTCCAGAGGGGAGCTGAGCAATGCTCAGCAAGAGCTAAAGGAGCTGTGGGGGGCAAGAGGTTGGGGCCAGACTCGTCAGTGGTGCCCAGGGCCAGGCCAAGGGGCAATGGACACAAAGTGGCACGCAGGAGGTTCCAGCTGAGCAGGAGCAGAAACTGAGTTATTTTATAACAATCACCCTTCAGCGAGGGTCCCTTGGTGCTCAGGACCCAGGGGCTCATCCTTCAGCCCTCTTTGCCTTCAGGCAGTTTCCATGCCCAAGGCCCGGGCTGAGCACTCTGTCCAGCTGTGCCAGGCAGCGTCCCTCTGCCCCCTCACCTCTAAGCGGATCATCTTCTTCAGGCTCAGAGCCTTTGTGGGCTTGAAGCACAGCTGCAGTCTCAGCTCCGAACGGGGCCTGACCACTCCCTGCTGCTGGGACGCTGAGAAGACCTCTCCGAGGTTCTGCAGCCCACTGAGCTGCCAGGCCACGGGCAGGGGGCAGCTGTTCCGCAGCAGCAGGGTCCTGCTATGCTCCCTGCAGAGACACCAAGGCCACTCAGTGCCAGCTGCTCGGTGGGCACAGTGCAGGTTCAGAGATTCACAGAGGCAGGGGGGTTGGAAGGGACCTCACAGATCAGCCAGTGCCATGCCCCCTGCCAAGGGCAGAGGCCCCTCCCACCAGCACAGGCTGCTCAAAGCCTCATCCAGCCTGGTCCTGGACATCTCCAGGGAGGTTGTGGAGAACAGAATCACAAAATGTGATTCTGTGCTCCACAACCTCCCTGGGCAACCTGTGCCAGTCTCTCCCCACCCTCACTATCGACAATTTCTTCCTCATCTCCACTCTCAGTCTCCCCTCTCCCAGCTCAAAGCCACTGTCCCTTGTCCTGGCACTGCCAGCCCTTGTCCAAAGTCCCTCCCCGGCTCTCCTGGAGCCACTTCAGCTCCTGGAAGGCTGCTCTGAGGGCTCCAGCAGGAATGCCACTCAGAGCAGCCCCACACACATCTGAAACCACCCTTCAGGTGGTTTCTCTTTGCCACAAGCCTGAGAGGTGAGGTCCTTGGGGAGAGCTTGGTAGTAGAAGGGTATCCAACAGAAGGGAAGTAGAGAGGAGCTACTGGATTCTGTCTGGGCCAGCAGACAAGACACAAATACATCAGGATGCCTTTTGCTGGGGGGCTACAGAGCTAGTGTCTCCCACAGGACAACTGTTTGGGTTGGAAAAGGCCTCCAAGGTCCTCCAGTCCAACAAGCAACCCAATCCCCTCCATGGGCATCAAACCATGGCCCCAAGTGCCACTGCCATACAGTTTCGGAACATCTCCAGGCATGGGGATTCCACCACCTTCCCAGGCCCATCCAAGCCAGCAAGGAATGGTGAGCATGAATGTTGGAAGTGCTGGGAGAAAGGAAGATGCTGGCCCAGCCTGCAGTCTGAGTGCCCACACAGCAAGAGAAGGTGAAGAAAAGCTTCAGCTGAGAGCCTGGTAGCAGAGCGCCCACGGCCTGACTGACCTGTGCAGGAGCACCCTGCCGAAATGCAGCTGCTTGGGGCTGACCTCCAGCTCCACCTGCACCCCCTGGCAGCACAGCTGGAAGACCACAGGCTCTGGGTTGCCCTTGATGCAGCAGATCAGGCTGTCTTCCACCAGGCCAGCTGCAGCGGGGTACGCCCAGAGGCTCAGCTCCTGGCCCCATCCCCACCAAGAGAAACACAGAGGAGCATTCAGTGAGCAGCAGAAAGGGCTCCTGGGCTCTCCTGCTGCTTGTCCCTCCTGCATGGCCCCTACCTGTTTCTCCTTAGGTTTCAGCTTCATGCTGGGAGGCTCCAGGAGGAAGGTGTCTGCTTTGCCATCCCTCTCAAAGGAGAAGCTCACCTCTGCCTCCAGGGGTGTGGCATTGAGGATGGAGATCTTCTCACAGTTGCTGGGGTGCTGCAGGGCTTTGTACCTGTCCACGTGAGGAGTGAAGGCTGTGCAGGTGGCTGTGGCCTTCATTCTGCCAGCCCCAGTAGCAGGGGCACAACATGCCCCAGCAAGCAGGGCAAGGCAAAGCCTCACACCCAGGGGCACCTTGCGTGCTGCCTCTGCTCATTCTTGGCTGACCTGGAGACCCACCTCACATTTGCTGTCCTCACCGCAGAAGAGGACAGGCCACCTGAAGGGTGTTTCTACAAGGCAGCAATTCACAGCTGCCTGGAGAACCAGGAGCAGAGCAGGCACCTGGGTTCTTCCCCTTCTCTGCTCGTTTTCCTTCCCTGCAGGCTTCCCAGAAAGCCTTTGACAGAAGGTTTGCAAGAGCTCAGCTTCTGTCTTCCAAAGGAGGCAGGAGACTGCCTCGGCCTAGCCCCTGAGGGGAGCCTGAGTTTGAAGGATGGAAACCAACAGCATTCATTCCCCAGAGGACTCCCAAACACCTCCTGGCTCAGCTGTGGGACAGGGTTTGGAGTGAAAGGGTGAAAAAAAAACAAACAAAACTGAATTCCTCAGCCTGGCCAAATCCTCTTTTGGTTTTTAGACTCTCTTCATTTCCTTGGGGTGGCCAATGCCAGCAGCTCTTTGGAGCTCCCCTGGAGACAAAACTTCATTTCTAATACTAACAAAAAATAACCTCCTGTTGAGGTGGAACTTCCTGTACTGCAGTTTCCATCCCTTGCTCTTGTCCTGTGCCAGGGCAGAAGTGAACAGAGGCTGCTCCCTGACCCCCAGCCCTCAGCTGTTGACAGACATTGCTCAAATCCCCTCTCAGCCTTCTCCTCTCCAGACTCTCAGCCTCAGGGCTCTCAGTCTCTCCTCACCAGGCAGTGCTGCAGTCCCTTCAGCATCCTTGTAGCCCTCCCTTGGCCTCTCCCCAGCAGATCCCTGTCCCTTCTGAACTGAGGAGCCCAGAACTGGATGCAATATTCCAGGTGTGGCCTCAGCAGGGCAGAGCAGAGGCGGAGGAGAACCTCCCTCCATCTGCTGCCCACACTCTTAAGGCCCCCCAGGACCCCGTTGGCCTTCTTGGCCCCCAGGCCACATTGCTGTGCCATGGCAACTTGGTGCCCACCAGGGCTCCCACTTCCCTCTCCACAGGGCTGCTTTCCAGCAGATCACCTCCATCCCTCCATCACCTCCATCCCTCCCCAGCTCCTCCAATGCTCCTGGGGCTGTTATGTGCTCAAGGTCACACACCCTGGTCCTGCCCAGCCACCAAGCTCCCAGCTCTCTGCCTGGGCCTGCCCTGAACTGTGTGTCCCTGGGAGTATGTTCAGGGCAGGCCTTGGAGATGCCAGCCCAACACCTCGCCCTGTGCAAGCAGCACATCAGGGTACTCATTTGGGGTGGGCAGCACCTACCAGGCTCTTGACTTGCCACACAGCAGTGGTCCAAAGTGGAACACCCCTGTGTTCAGGACATACTCCTTGAAGATGATGTCAGCAGCTGCCTTGCTCTTCCTGCAGCGAGGAAACACCACCCTGGGCACAGAAAGCAAGGAGCAGTTGCCAGATGCTGTGAGCAGAAAAGCTGCTCCCAGAGCCCTAACTCCCAGTGCTGCACTGCTGCCCAGCTCCGGTATGGGGGCAGCTGCTGGGTGGCTCAGGCAGAAGGGCACAGGGACACATGGAGCAGAGCTGTGAGGTCAGGGGCAGCAGAGTGGCACAGTCCCAGGGGCCAGCCTTACCGTGGCTCCTGGCTGATGCTGGGGTACAGGCAGGTGCCCCTGCAGAGCAGCTGGTAGCGGCGCTGTGTCCCCAGCAGCTCGAAATGCAGCCTCTGCTCAAACTGGCCTGGCACCTTGGAGCTGAAGTGGAGCTGCAGCTCCACCTGGCCCTGGGCAGGCACTACCCAGCGGTAGGGGCTCCTGCTGGCAGGGAAAGAGGAACCTTCAGGCACTGCTGGCAGCAAAGGAGAGCAGGAGGAGCTGGGGGACTTGCAACAGCGGCGCTGGGTGAGGCAGCTCCTTGGCAAGCTGGCCCCGAAACAGAGGGAACCCTCCCCCCTCACAGACCTGACAGATCTCCCTGGGGGTGCCAGGGTGTCCCACTGGCCTTGGTGCCCTGCAGAGGAAGGCCTAGCTGGTCCCGTGGCTGGCCTCTGGAGATCTCTCCTGCCGTGGCCAGAGCTCTGCTTCTTCCTCACAGCCTCCTGGCTGTTTGTGGCTTTCTCCCTCCTCGACCGGCCCCTGGCTGGGCTGCCCTGCTCCTCTGAGCTCTGCAGCCCAAAGAAGAGAGCAAAGGGAGAGACAAGTGAAACCTGAGAGCCAGCACTGCAGGGTGGGGTTCAGCAGAACCCCCTTCCTGCCCCTGCTGCCCACGCTGCTGGGGATCAGCCCAGGACAGGGCTGGCTCTGAGCTGTCAGCATTCAGTCCCTGCTCCTGTCCAGCTCTGCATCCTCCTGCTGAAGGTGTGCGGTGCAGGGCAAGGTTTTAGCTGAGGCTTTGTGTCTCCTCTCCCAGATCCACTCTGTGTCTCAAGCAGAGCTCTCTGTCTCTTCTGGACAGTCAGAAGGGATCACTCCAGGAATGGGGCCTCATCACTTCTTTATTGCCCTTCCACTGTGACCCTTTTCCATCCCACCTGCCCCCCATGCCCCCATTTAGCCTGACCCCTGGCCTGGCACCTTCACTGTGGGCACACTGGAAGCATCCATGACACTTTTGGTATCCTCTTTCTCTTCTTCCACTGTGGCAGGTTCTGGCACGAGCAAGGTAAAGTGCTGGAGGCCTTCTGCTGCAGGGAGCTTTTGCCTCACTGGGTAGTGAACCACAGAGTAGAGAGCAGGGGCGGGGATGGGGGGTCCTGAGGGACCCAGGCCCAGCTCAGCCAGGACCTAAAGCAGAAGAACAAACCTTGGTCATGCTCCTGTCACCTCCATCCTCACACCTTAAAGCCACTGAGCTGTTGGGGAGGTTCAATTGACTGAGGTGCAGCACAGCCCCTCGCTCTGCCCAGGGTGGTGGGCAGGCTCCAGAGCAGTGCCAGGACCTACAGCTGGCTCAGAGCAGAGGAATCTCTGCTCTGAGAGACTCAGCTGAAGGAAACAACACCCATGAGCTGCCCTGGCACCACCTTTCTTTCCAGAGAGGAGGCCAGGACAGAGTGCATTCCCTCTGTGCCCCCATTTGAGGGGCAGGGCTGCTGTGGGCCAGCAGCTACAGCCCGGTCTGGGCTCTGCTATTGTTGCCTGGTGGAACACCAGGCCCCAGGGTCCACTCCAGGGTCGGTCCCAGGGCAGGCTCAGCAGCTGAGCCTCACAGAGCTTCACCTGTTCTGCCCGTGGCAGTTTGTCACTCTCCAGGATTATCCTGGTCACATCTGCAGAGCTCAGCACTTCGATGTCCAAGCAGGGCACCCCAACACCTCGGCTCCTGCATGCCCCTGCTGCGCCCTCCCCTTCCAGCTGAGATAACTTGGAGTCCTCAGCAGCCTTCAGCTTCTCCAGCTGCTCCTTCTCCAGCCGTTCCTTCTGCAGCCTCTCCTGCTGCTCCTTCTCCCTGCCCTTCCGGCTCCTGCGGCTGGACAAGCGCCGGCGCTGCTCTGCTGCCGCCTGCTGCCTCTCCTCTTGGGTTGAAGGGGACAGCAGCACACCCTGAACCCTGTCCCAGCGTGACACAATATTTGCCACATCCTTCTGGGACGACTCGTAGGCCTCAAACCTCAGGGCCAAGTCCTTCTCGCTGTCCCTCTGGCCTTTATCTTTGGCTTCCTCCTGCTCTGGATCCGAGGGCTGCATAACCACCTCCGAGGAGGTATCTGCCAGGGGAACCTTGCTCTGCTCATTCTCATCTTCCTTGTCCCCTGGGTGCTCCTTCACAGCTTCCCTGGGCTCTGCTCCCTCGGTGACCTCTGGGCGGTTGTTGGTATTGCTCATAGATGTGCTCTGGGCAGGAGAAGGAGAGAGCTGTGAGCACTGCGAAGCTCAGGTGCTGCAGGACACTGAGGATCTTTACAACAGCAGCCCAAGCCTCTTGCCGGGTGCTCTGCAAATCCCAGTCCAGAACACAGCTGGTACCCAGTTTAGCTCAGCTGGAACCTACGTCCTCAGCACCAGACCAAGGAGCACTCAGAAACAGAGGAGCTGCCCCAGCCCAAACAGGGAACTCCTGAGCCCTCCTGAGAAGTCCTCAGGGCTAATTCCTGGGGTGCTGAGCACCCCTGGCTCTTTAGGGAACCTGCTGCTAACAAGCACCTGGGGCCTGGTGGTCCCCCCTGCCAGACAGGCAGGAGCAGAGCTCACTTACAGAGGGCACAAGCAGGGTGGGGAGAATAGCTGGACTAAAGCCATCCAGGGCTTCCCAGGGGCTGTCTGGAGCTGTGTGAAGCCAGGACTCAGAGCAGCTCACTCACAGAAGCATACAAAAGCCCCTGCTGAAGCACAGAATCATGGAATGGCTTGGGTTGGAAAAGCTCTCCAGGACCACCCAGTCCAGCAGCAACCCAGCACCGCCAAGGGCACCAAACCCTGGCCCAAAGTGCCATGGCCACACAGCTCTGCAACACCTCCAGGCATGGGCACTCCACCACTGCCCTGGGCAGCCTGTGCCAATCCCTGACCACTCCACCAGCAAAGGTATTTTTCTCCTCTCCAACCTAAGCCTCCCAAGGCACAATTCCAGGCCAGTTCCTCTTCTTCTGTCACCTAATCCCAGGGAGCAGAGCCCAACCCCAGCTGGCTGCAGCCTCCTCTCAGGGAGCTGCTGAGAGCAATGAGGTCTCCCTCAGCCTCCTCTTCTCCACACTAACCACCCCCAGCTCCCTCAGCTGCTCCTCCTCAGCCCTCTTCTCCAGACCCTTCCCCACCTTTGTCACCCTTCCCTGACAGCCCCTCAATGTCCTTCTGGGAGAAAAGGGCCCTGTGCTGCAGCTCAGCAGAAAGGTCCCCAGGGCTCTGGCTGTGTCACACAGCACCCACCTGCATGGCCAGGGACTGGTTTTGCTGCCCTTTGTCTTTTTCATGCTCACTCTTCCCCTGCTTAAACCTCTTCAGCTCTTCTCCCTTCTTCAGGTGCTTGCTCTCAAGCTCTCGAGCCAGCTGCTCCAGCACCCTTCAACGAGGCAAAGAGAAAACATCTCTGAGAGTCACCACCAGAGCCCTGGGCTCCTGCAGTGCCACTGCTCCTGCACTGCACTCACTGACCCTGAGGCCATGCAGAGCCCTTAGAACCTCTTCATGGACCTCCCTCAGCCTGGGGAGGCTGAGAACACTCAAAGGGAGGAAAGGGAAGAGAGGGCCTTCAGGGCCAGCCTCAGCTAGGCCTTGCTGTCCCAAGGTGGAATTTGTGCAGCTGCTGCAGTAGGGTTATCTGCAGCACACTGCTACCATCTCCACTGCATGCTGGGGGCAGAGGCTCTCTCTTGATTGCCCAGCATAAACCAGCTTCAAAATCCCTCCCATTCACTGATCCCTGAGCAAACACTTGGAATCACAGAATCCTTTGGCTTGGAAGAGACTTTACAGGTCATGGAGTCCAAACCTTAACCCAGCACTGCCAGGGCACCACCAACCCATGAGCCTCAGCACCACATCCCTATGTCTTTGAAACCCCTCCAGGGATGGGGCCTGCACCACTGCCCTGGGCAGGGAAGTCTCAGGAGGAACCAGGGAGGAACAGCACAGGCACCAGCACAGACCAGAGGTCACCCTCCTAGAAAGCAGTTTCATGGAGAAGGACCTGGGAGTGCTGGGGGACAGCAAGCTCTGCATGACACAGCAATGTGCCCTTGTGGGCAAGAGGGACAGTGGCACCCTGGGGTACAGCAAGGAAAGTGTGGCCAGCAGGGTCAGCAGCCCTCTGCTCTGCTCTGCTGAGACAACACCTGCAGTGCTGTGTCCAGTTTTGGGCTGCCCAGTTCCAGAGGGACAGGGACCTGATGGAGACCGCCCTGGGGAGTCTGTGAGGATGATGAAGTGCCTGCAACATCTCTGCTGTGGAGAAAGGCTGAGAGCCCTGGGGCTGCTTAGTGTGGAGAAGGCTGAGATGGGACCTAATCAGTGTCTAAATATCTGAGGAGTGGGTGCCAGGATGAAGGTGCCAGGCTCTTTGGGTTGTGCCTAGTGATAGAACAAGGGCAAATGGGCACAAAATGGCACCCAGGAGATTCCATCTGAAGATGAGGAGAAAGTTGTTTGGTGTGAGGGTGCTGGAGGCCTGAAGCAGGCAGCCCAGAGAGGTTGTGGAGCTTCCTGCTCTGCAGAGCTTCCAAACTCCCTTGGCTGTGTTCCTGGGTGCCCTGCCCTGGGTGCCCCTGCTCTGGCAGGGGGGTTGGACTGGATGATCTCCAGAGGTCCCTCCCACTGTGGTTCTGTGACTCTGAGGTGCAAGACTCCATCCTTGTGCCCCTTAGCATGGACACTTTGGGCCTCTTCTCTGAAACCCCCCTGAGCTCACCCATGGTCCCCAGAGCAGGGAGACCTTTCAGACTTACAGACCTCTGCCTCCTGTCTCGCTGGAGCTGCCGGATCCTGCTCTCCAGCTGAGCTCTCTGCTGCTCTGGGAGGGCTTCATACTCCTCCTCCCCCAGCTCCCAGAGCTGTGCTGCCTCCCTCCTGGCTGCTTCCTCCTGCTCCTGGCCTGCAGCAAGGACCAGAGCACAAAGCATCAGCAGAGCTGTGTTGGGGCAGCTGTAGGGAGCCACAGCCCTGGCCCAGCCCAGGCCTTCACCCTGCCAGGAGAGAGCGAGGAGCTCCCAGCCCTGTTCCCAGCTCCAGTAACCCCCAAATGAGCACAGGCTGGGTGCTCCTTTGCCTCACTGCACTCCACTGCACCACCCTGGGGGACATCTGCCTGCTGCCAGACACTGAGCCACAGCAGCTTCTACCTGGGCCCAAGCTGCAGTTCTGGGGACTGAGATAAACTTCACAGCCTCAGCTCTGTTGTGTTTTAAGCAACAATGAGAAGCAGCAAGGCAGGAGGCTTCCTAGAAACACCGCCCACTAGCTCTGCTGCTGACCCAGATGGACAAGGGTTAAGGCTCTGAGGAGAGATTTGGGAGGCAGAGGGCTGAGGAGGCTCACCTGCTCGCTCCTCTGCAGCTCTCTGCCTGGCTTGCCAAGAGGCAAAGTCCTGGTGCAGGTTCACAACATAGATGTGGGGTCGGTTCCCCACAGCTCGGAGCAGGCAGAGCAGAGCAGAGGCTGTGCTGCCTGCAAAGGAGCTCTGCAGGCCATCAACCACCACTCCCTGGCAGCAGTCACTCATCTGTGGGCAAAGGCCAAGAGAAAATCAGCTGTGGCAGGCCTGGAGCCCTGGGTCATTCAGAGAACCAAAGCCACAGCTTGGCAGATGGTCCTGCAAGGGCATCTTGTGCAAACCCCTGCAGGTAGCAGGGACACCTTTAGCCAGAGCAGGCTGCCCAGGGACACATCCAGGCTGATCCTGAATGTCTCCAGGGACAGAGCCTCAAGCACCTCCCTGGGCAGCCTATGAGTCTCTCTCCACTCTCACTGGGCCCAGCTTCCTCCTGATGCCCAACCTAACTCTGCCCTGCTCCAGTTCCAAACCATTGCCCTTGGCCTGTCCCCACAGGCCCTTGTGAACAGGCCCTCCCCAGCCTACCTGCAGGTCCCCTGCAGGTATTGAATTGCAGCTCTAAGGTCTCCCTCGAGCCTTCTCCTCTCAGGGCTGCACAGCCCCAACTCTTCCAACCTGTCCCCACAGCAGAACTTCTCCAGCCCTCTGAGCATCTTTGTGGCATCCTCTGAGCCTGCTCCATGAGGTCCACATCCCTCTTGTGCTGGAGGTCGCATAGCTGGATGCAGTACCCCAGGGGAGGTCTCACCAGAGCAGGTGCCAAGTGACAGCAACCACCACCAGCCCTGACCTTTCCCCATGGATCTGCCAGCTGATGGCATCTACAGCTTCACCTCCAGCAGCAGGGCTCCTCCTCCTCTCCCAGATGTCCCTCTCCAGCAGGAAGGTGCCATTTGCCCCCACACCACCTACCTGCAGCCTTTCTGAGAGGATGGTGACTAGCAGCTCGTCAGGCAGTGGGCAGCTCCTGAGGCCCAGCTCTGCTGCTGTGCTGTCACTGGGGCTCTGGCAGTGCTGTGCAGAGAGGGGACAGAGAGGAGAGCTGCAGGAGCCCAGGAGGGTGGATCATGAGGAGCCAGGAAGAGCAGGACCTGTGCTTGGGTTTCATGGATGCATGGAATCCCAACCCCACTGACATGGGCAGGAGCACCTCCCACCAGCACAGGCTACTCAAGGCCTCATCCAGTCTGGCCCTGAACACCCCCAGGGAGGTTGCGGAGCAGAGAATCACAGAATGCGATTGCAGATTCCGTGGTTCTGTGGTCCACAGCCTCCCTGGGCAACCTGTGCCAGTCTCTCCCCACCCTCACTGCCAACAATTTATTCCTCCTCTCCACTCTCCATCTCCCCTCTTCCAGCTCAAAGCCATTGTCCCTCGTCCTGGCACTGCCAGCCCTTGTCAAAAGTCCCTCCCCAGCTTTCTTGGGAAGGGACTTTCCAGGTTGAGGTGGAGAAGGGTATCCTGGAGCCAGGGAAACCTGAGGGAGCAGAGAGACCTGAGAGCAGCCAGCAGCTCTTGTGTGGGAAGCTGCCTGACTGCATGGGCAGGAGCTGGGCCAGCTCTGCTTAATATCCTCACCAATGACTGAGGCTCCCTCAGTCAGTCTGCAGGTGACACCAGACTGGGTGGCAGTGCCGATCTGCTGGAGGGCAGGGAGGCTCTGCAGAGGGCTCTGCCCAGGCTGCATCCATGACTGAGGCCAATGGGACGAGGTTCAACGATGCCAAGGGCTGGGTCCTGCACCTGGGTCACAGCAACCTCAGGAAGGATCCAGGTTGGGGCAGAATGGCTGGAAAGTGCTCGGCAAAAAAGACTCTGGGGGTGCTGGGTGACAGCAGCTGAAGATGAGCCAAAGTGTGCCCAGCTGGGCAAAAAGGGCACTAGCAGCCTGGCCTGGATCAGCAATGGTGTGGGCAGCAGCAGCAGGGCAAGCATCATGCCCTTCCTTCTGCTGGGCCCTGGTGAGGCCACAGCTTGAGTGCTGGGTTCAGTTTTTGGGCCTCTCACACCCAGAAGGATGTTGAGGGGCTCAAGCAGGTCCAGAGAAGAGGAACAATGCTGGGGAAGGGTCTGGAGAACAGGGATGGGGAGGAGCAGCTGAGGGAGCTGGGGGTGGTTAGTGTGGAGAAGTGGAGGCTGAGGGAGACCTCATTGCTCCTGAGAGGAGGCTGCAGCCAGCTGATGTTGGGCTCTGCTCCCAGGAAACAAGGGGCAGGACAAGAGGAAACAGCATCAGATTATGCCAGGGGAGGTTTAGGTTGGCCATGAAAAACAATTTCTTCCCTAGAAGGGTTGCTAAGGCCTGCCACAGGCTGCACAGTGTAGTAGTGGAGTCCCCATCCCTGGAGAAGTTTCAAAGTTGTGGAGATGTGGTGCTGAGGGCATGGGTTGGTGGTGTCCTGGCAGTGCTGGGTTACGTTGCACTATGTTTTGGATCATCTCATACTTCATTTCCAACCCAAACAGGTCTGTGGCTCTCAGAGGCAACAGACAGGTCCCTGGCATGAGGCAAGNAACAAGGGGCAGGACAAGAGGAAACAGCATCAGATTATGCCAGGGGAGGTTTAGGTTGGCCATGAAAAACAATTTCTTCCCTAGAAGGGTTGCTAAGGCCTGCCACAGGCTGCACAGTGTGGTAGTGGAGTCCCCATCCCTGGAGAAGTTTCAAAGTTGTGGAGATGTGGTGCTGAGGGCATGGGTTGGTGGTGTCCTGGCAGTGCTGGGTTACGTTGCACTATGTTTTGGATCATCTCATACTTCATTTCCAACCCAAACAGGTCTGTGGCTCTCAGAGGCAACAGACAGGTCCCTGGCATGAGGCAAGGCAGGCCATGCTCACCTGGGAGCCTGAGCACTCCAGAAGCTGTCTCTCAGCAGATGTCTTCCCCTTGCCTGCCATGGTTCTGGGCTGGCCTTGGGAGCTGAGGGGCTGCTGCCTGCTGCTGTCCCCACAGCTGGACTGGCTCAGGGGGGAGCTGAGGCTGGCCTTGATGCTGCACCACTGCTGCACGGAGCCAGCTGCCCTTGGACCTGCAGAGGGCACAGAGGGCTCAGGGGGTGCTATGGGGAGCAGGCAGGCACCTTCCACCCCAGTGGGCAGCCTGGCAGGGACTGTGCACTCGCTGCTCTGCACGAGGAGCTTCTCTGCTCTCCTCTTCACATGGCAGAATGGATCCCCCTGGCACTGCACCCACAAGCCAGAGAAGTTCTGATGCCCTGCCCCAGCTGCAGCATCCATCCCTCACTTCTGCATGGGATGACCCCAGTGGGGTCCTTCCACCAGCTCTCAACCCAAACAGACTCAAAGCTGAGCAAATGCTAAACTTGCCCAAGCAGAGCCAAGCTCTGGCCTCATCCTGCAGAGCTTGGGGCAGCAAGTGCCCAGTCAAGGTTCTGGTCTCAGGTGGAGAACAGTTCCATGGACATGAGCTGTATGACCTGGGAGCATCTTCAGGGAACTCTCTGGAGAAAAGAGCTCATCTACAGCACAGCTCTTATCTCAGACCCCTCTGGGAGCTTCCTTCCTTCCTCCCACGTTTGTGAAGCCACCAAATTAGTTGTCCAGTACTTAAGGAAGGCACTCCAGAGGGCTTTGCCTAGCAGAAGTTCTGCCTCATGGCCATGAGGGACAGGATGGAGACAGCAGCCAAGAAAAAGCTCTGAGGAAGGTGCTGGAGGGTTCCCCACCCCTAGCAAAGGAAGGTGTGCAGAGAAGGTTGGGGCAGGCAGAGTGCCCCTGCCTGAGGCCTTAGGCTGAAGTCTGAGACCCCAGACCTGCTCTCTGAAAGGGCTCTGCCCTGCTGTGTGCTGCAGCCTTGCTCCCTGTGAGACACAGAATCACTAAGTCACAGAAGGGACCTCCAAAGCTCATCCAGTCCAACCCCCTGCACTCAGCAGGGACATCCTCCACTAGAGCAGGCTCCCCGCAGGCCTGTCCAGCCTCACCTTGAGTATCTCCAGGGATGAGACCTCAACCACCTCCCTGGGTAACCTGTTGCAGTGTTCTAGCAGTTTCCTGATGCAGAACTTGCTCCTCACATCCAATCTCAGTCTGCTCTGCTTTCACTCCAAGCCATTGCTATGGTCCTGTCACCCAGGCCTTTGGGAACGGTCCCTCTGCATCCTGTTTGTAGCCCCTTCAGGCATTGGCAGGCAGCTCTAAGGTCTCCCTGGAGCCTTCTCCTCTCCAGGCTGCACACCCCCAGCTCCCTCAGCCTGTCCTCATAGCAAAGCTGCTCCAATCCCGCCCCCTCCCCCAGGATTTTCATGCCCTTCCTCTGGACCCTCCCTGGCCCCCGGGGCTGTGCCACTGCTGTGGGGCCGGCAGAAGCATGCAGGCATGTTGGGCTCTGTGCCCAGTGTCCTTACGGCCATCCTTGGGCTGCTGGTGGCTCTGCCGGGTGGCAGCGGTGGCACACAGCTCCCGGGCACGCTGCCCTGCCGCGCTGCTCCCGGCCGCCAGCACCTCGCTCACCGCAGCCTCCAGGGACAGGCAGGCAGTGCCGTAGCGCCGGGACAGGGCAGCTGCCGCCGCCGTCTTGCCTGCGGAGAGAGGCAGGGGATGAGCTTCAACCAGGCCAAGGCTTGGGTCCTGCTCCTGGCTCACAACCCCCCCAGGAAGGCTTCAGGCTCAGGCAGAGTGGTTGGAGACTGCCCAGCAGAAAAGGACCTGAGTGTTGATCAGCAGCAGCTGGAGATGAGCCAGGGTGTGCCCAGATGGGCTAGAAGGGCACCAGCAGCCTGGCCTGGATCAGCAATGATGTGGCCAGCAGGGATTGTGCCCCTGGACTGGCACTGGTGAGGCCACAGCTTGAGTGCTGGGTTCAGTTTTGGGCCTCTCACTCCAAGGAGGACATTGAGGGGATGGAGCAGGTCCAGAGAAGCGCAGCAACACTGGGGAAGGGTCTGGAGAAGAGGGCTGGGGAGGAGCAGCTGAGGGAGCTGGGGGTGGTTAGTGTGGAGAAGAGGAGGCTGAGGGAGACCTCATTGCTGTCTGCAGCTCCCTGAGAGGAGGCTGCAGCCAGCTGGGGTTGAGCTCTGCTCCCAGGAAACGAGAGGCAGAACAAGAGGAAACAACATCAGTTTGCACCAGGGGAGGTTTAGGTTGGTCATCAGGAACAATTTTTTCTCCTTGAGGGTTGTGAAGGCCTGGCCTAGGGTTCCCAGGGCAGTGATCCAACCCAGGGCAGGGATTGTCCTGCTGGTGAGGGGGCACTGGTGAGACCAGCCCTGGAGGTGTTCCAGAACCATGTGGCCATGGCACTTGGAGACAAGGTTTGATGGGTACAGTGATTTTGGGCTGCCGGATGAACTTTCGCAACCCAAACAATTGTGGTTCTGGGGCTGCCTGCTGACACTGGCAGGTTGAGGACTTGTCAGGTATGGGCTCTGCAAGGCCTCCAGACAGGACTCCAAAGCCTCAAGCACAGTTGGGAAGGAAGCGCCCTGTGAGGGAAACCCTCCAGGTGGGCAGCTTGAACCTTATCCTCTAGGTGCAGCACCTCCACCTCATCTTCAGCTGAGGGCTTCATCCTTCATCCTTTGTGGATCACCTCTGCCCTGAGGCCAGGCTGCTGTTTTCAGCCCTGTCCCACCATCACTCAGACCACTGCCTGGCCTGTGCTTCTTGGTGTTGCCTCGGGCCACACCTGGGCACAATTCAAGGATCACTCCGGGCTTGGGACTGCTGCACAAGGCCATGTGGACACCAGGCAGTGTGGGGGTGGTCACCCTCTTTGCGGGCACCAGAGCCCAGCTGCGTAGGCACCAGATGAGGCACACACTGACATCAGCTGCTGCAGGCCTGGGGCCGTGCCAGTGGACCTGTGCCTCGCCTCGTTTCACTTCAGCTGGTCAGCAGAGCACCATGGGCCAGCAGGGCACATCCCTCCTGCCTCCCTCCTCCTCCCAGCCCAGGGCTGCAGCTGGTCTACCTGCCAGGGGTGCCCCATGGACAATGACCACAATCCCTCTGTGCTGCGGGGCTGCAGCTCCTGCAGGGGACACGATGACACCGAGGCAGCAGGCAAGGGCCCTATGGACAGGGCTGGCATCCAGGTCTCCTCTGGTGGTGCTTGGCTGCTGCCCTGCTGTGGAGAACCAGGGAGAACAGTCACTTTCCTGCCTGCCCAGGATCCCTGTCATCATCACCAGCCCCTCAGATCCTGGGGGCTGTCACCCCCAGCAGCACTGTCACCCCCAGGGGCTTGCTGTGCCCTTCCTTTCACTGCGCAGATCAGGCTCTGCTCAAGGTGCTCCTTGAAGGTGCCCAGAAGTAAATGGGAAGGCAGGAGAGCAGGGAGTTTGTTCTGCTCTTCACTCTGCTCTGCTGAGCCCTCATCTGCAGCACTACCTCCAGCTCTGCTGTGCCCAGGACAAGGAGGACACAGAACTGCTGGAGGTCAGCGGAAGCCACAAAGGTGATCCCAGGGCTGGAGCAGCTCTGCCCTGAGCACAGGCTGAGGGAGCTGGGGGTGTGCAGCCTGCAGAGGAGAAGGCTCCAGGCTCCTCAGAGCTGCCTGCCAGTGCCTGAAGCGATCCTGCAGGAAGGCTGCAGAGAGACTTTTGCTGAGGGTGTCTGGAGCCAGGCCAAGGGGGAATGGTTTGGAGCTGATGCAGAGCAGAGTTAGACTGGAGCTTAGAGTTCTTTAGTAGGAGGGTGGAGAGACTCTGGCACAGGTTCCTCAGGGAGCTTTTGGATGTCTCCTCCCTGGAGGTGTTCAAGGCCAGGTTGGATGAGGCCTTCAGCAGCTGAGTCCAGCTGAGAGGTGTCCCTGCCCATGGTGAGGAGGTTGGAGTAGATGAGCTCTGAGGTTCCTCCCAACCTAAACCATTCTGTGGTTCTATGATTCTGTGATCCAGCAACAGCTAAAAGGACAGAGCCACATCTCCTTCCATGAACTGTCAGTTTGGTTTCAGGTCCTGCTGAGTAAGGAGCGGACAAGCAGAATGGGGCATGTGACACAGTCCCAAGGGACAGGCTCCACCTGGGGATCACCCAAAGCTGGCTGCTTCAGATGATGTTGCTGGGCCCTGAATTCACCAGAACAGCTCTTGGGAGGTCGCCCAGAGCCACCTCAGCTTGCAGTGCCAGCGGACAGCAAAGATACTGCCCTGCCTAGGACAGCTTCACCATCACCCCAATGCCAGCAGCTCCTGGGGCAAAAGTGCTCATTGGGCAAAGCAGGGGAATATCTCCCTGGCCTCACACTTGTTGGTGTCCCTCCCCAACAAGGGGACATCCTGACTCTTTCCCCAGCCCAGGGCAGGCAGCCAGGAGCTTGCTTGGTAACACTCATGGCTGCTCACAAGCCACAGAGTTTCACCCTGGACTTGCTCCACCAAGCTGGGCACGAAGGGGCTGCCGGCACCACAGAGAAGGAGGTCAGGGAGAGCTCAGGGCAGGGGTTTAGGCTCCCTGCTGGGCCTCCACTCAGGACAGCCAATGCCCAACCCTCACCCTCGTCCTGGGCTGCTGGCTCCTCAGACTGGCACTTGGCCTGCTCCTCCTGCAGCCTCTCCAGGCCCTGGCAGACCTGCAGCAGCTCTGGGGGCAGCTGCTCCCCCGGGGCACGTGCGGGCAGCAGCAAGGTCCTGCGGCAGTCGGAGCCTCCCAGTGCCCGCAGGAGCTGTGCGTGGGAAAAGAAACCACAGCTGGGAGGCACTGCTGCAGCTGCAGCACAGCAGCAGGCTCCCAGCCAAGTCACCTCCTCCCTCCTGCATTCCTCCCAACACCAGCGACCAGCCAAGCCCCTCCACAGCCTGCCAGCAGAACCCTGAAATGCCACCAGGCTCTGCCATGGCTTCTGCCTCCATCTCCCTGGCACAAGAGTGGCAATGCTGCAGTGCTCTGAAGCTCCACGGCCATGGGAGCCAGAGCTCCTCTCTCACCTGCTCCTCAGCAAGGTACTGCTGGTCAAACTCCAGGGAGTAGAACTCGATGGGGAACTGGCATGGGTTCCTCACTACCACTGTGCCCTCTGCCCCATGGCTGCAGGGCAGCACTGGCCCCAGCTCCAGCACCTCAGGCTGAAACTCCAGGCGTGGCTCCAGCCCATGGCCCAAGACCAGCAGCTGGAGGTGTTGGCTGCTCTGGCAAATGTTGATCCTCAGCTTCCTTCTGTAGGGCTTCTGAAAACAGAGAAGTGCAGAAAGCTCCTCCGTGAGGTGCCAGGGCCTCAATTCACTCCCAAGGCCAGGGGTGAGAGCAGCACCTCTGAGGTGAACAGAGAACAGCCAACAGGACAAGGAGGGGTGGTTGGAAACTGCAAAAGGGAGATTCAGACTCCAGGGAAGAGAGACACTTCTTATGCTGAGGGTGGTGAGGCCCTGGCCCAGGCTGCCCAGAGAGGGGGGAAGATGTCCCAGCCCTGGAAGTGCAATGCTCAGGAGAAAGGTCCTCAGGGTTACATTGCCCAGACACAGCCCTGGCACTGCTGTGCCAGGCAAAGAGCAGCTGAAGACAAGGGGCAGAGGACTCTGCTTGGCCAGACACCAGGGAGGTCCTCTGCTCAGGGTTTGGCTCTCCAAGCCCCCTCTGCACAGGCTGCAGCAGAGGAAGCTGAGCTGGCAGAAAGCTGCATGTGAAGGCAGAGTTCAGCTCCTGCTCCCTGCCTGGTCTCTCCTCACCACTCTGCCCTGCCAGACCTCCTGGGGGGGACACTGCCCAGCTTACCTCTTCCACGGGGGCAAACCTGACTTGCAGGTTGCACCACTGCCTGGGGGCCAGGACTCCAGCTGAGGGAAGCACCTCAAAGACACAGGCCTTGGCCTTCAGCTCCTGCAGCAGCTTCCATTGCCTGCTGGCTGGCAAATGTTTGTCCACCTGAGCACAACAAATGGGGCTGTGAGGTCTCCTTGGCCTGGGAGGAGGGAGGTCTCCTTGGCCTGGGAGGAGGGAGGTCTCCTTGGCCTGGGAGGAGGAAGGTCTCCTTGGCCTGGGAGGGGGAAGGTCTCCTTGGCCTGGGAGGGGGAAGGTCTCCTTGGCCTGGGAGGAGGGAGGTCTCCTTGGCCTGGGAGGAGGAAGGTCTCCTTGGCCTGGGAGGAGGGAGGTCTCCTTGGCCTCCTTGGTCTAGGAATCTGTGTTCCTGCAGCGCTCTGGTAGATGACTGTCACAGGCTGACAGCACTCACATCCAAACCAGGTGTGGCCACCACTGGCCTAGAACTGGTGGGTAAATGTGCAGCCAGGACAGGCAGCCGGGGAGGCTGCTCCTCAGAAGAGGAGGAATGGGTGAAGATGTTAAATAGGTGAAGCATCAGCTGGTGAATAGGCCCAGGGGATCCAGCTTTGCTCTGGACCCTCCAAAGCCTCCTCAGACGAGCTGCAGCCCAAGTGCTGGAGCGGATGAAGCAGGAGAGGAGGAGGAAAACAGCCAAGGAGACCCAAAGTGGACATTGTCTGTGCTTCACCTTCTGAGCAGGCTCAGCCCTGCTGATGAACCACTGACAGGGCACTTGGAGCTGATTATAGAGCCGGATGGTCTCTTCCTGGCACTGCCCACACTGGACAGAGGAGAATTCCAGCCTGTCCCTGGAGAGGCAGAGGGATGGCACAGCCACCTTGGCACGGAGGCGGACACGAAATGTGGGGCCTGCTGCCACCTGGGGAAGGGCAGAGCAGCCAGGTGAGATGCCAGGGAACACCTGCTGCCATCCTCATCCTGCCACAATGGTGCAAACGGGAGGGGAGGAGGCAGGTGGCACCTTGATGGGCAGGAGCACATCCAGCTCTGCTGGGTTGTCCCTCAGAGGGTTGAAGCACACTTGGAAGGTCCTGGTCTGGCAGTAGCGCAGCTGCTTTATGTGCTCCAGGTCCACGCTGAAGCCTTCAGCAGAGGGAAACGAAGCAGCTGAGGTACAAGTGACACGAGAAGTGCCACCAGCACGTCAAGGCCACGGGGATGTCCTGGTTGGCAGCTCTGGGAAGGACCCTTTGCATCTCCAGAGAAGCTGCTGCTCTTCTCCCCTGGGGAAGAAAAGCTTTGCGCAGCCAGAAACCGAGACCCAAAGGGTGAAAAGCAAATCCATCAGCTGAGGAGCTCCAGCCACTGCCATCAGGCATCCCACAGAAGGGCTCTCAGACCTCTCCAAGGGAGCACTTCCAACGAATATTTTCCCATTCCCTAGGAGATCTCTGCCGACCCTTCAGACTGTTTGGTGGTGCTGCAGCCTCACCTCCGGGGCTGCTTCAAGAGCCTGTTTGGATACACAGAGAACCTCCCCCAGGGAAGGCTGAACAGCACTGCCATGACCTTAGTAACCTCAAATTAAGCTCCTCAGCACCACCCAAGGCTCCAGCTCTTTGCCACACAAGCCCAGTGAGTGCAGAGTGTGCTGGTTTGAGGCTAATTGGAATATTTTAATAGAGAAAATGATACTATAGGCTGTGAAAAGGAAACAATGGTAATGCCTGCTGCACTCATAGGCTTGCTGAGATGGATAAAACTAAGAACAGAAACATAGATAAGACAGTCTTCTCTTGGGCTGTTTAGCAGCTTCTGGCTTCCTTCTCTCTGCTGAGTAACCTCACTAACCACTTTCCTTCTAACCCCTCTGGCCCATCCTCCAAACTCACCTTGCACGTAAGACAAACCTTGGGGTAAGGTGTAGGGGTGGGGAGAAGGTGGAAGGGTGGTTGGGAGCCCCTCCTGGGGTCTCTGATCTCTGGGAGGGGAGTTGTGTTTCTGTATTACCTTTAACTAGTATATTTCTGTAAATATTCCTGTCTATAGTGTATATCTCTGCTTGTATATTGTGCTGAGCTGTAAATAGAGCTTCAGTCCTTAACTTCCAGCTGGATGAGTTCTAGTCTGGGTCATTTTACAAAGTGTGGGGGGGCGGGGAACTCCCAAACTGTCACACAGAGATACCCAGGTGATGCTCCTGGTAAGGCTAGGGCAGAAGCCAAAGTTCACAGCAGCCAAAAGAACTCTTGGCAGGCAGGGGCTCAGGCTGAGCTGGCACAGGCAGCTGCCAAGCTCACAGGAAGTGTCCCCAGCACTGCTTACCTGTGCCACGCAGGACCTGCCCCTTGATGTGGAAGGATACAGGAAGCTGCCCTGTGTTGGTGACCCTCACGATGTGTGTGTGGACGCTGCCGAGAGCGACGGAGCCAAAGTCCAGGATGTGTTCAGGCAGCTCAGCTCTGCAGGGAGGAGGGAGGGCACTCCTGAAACCACAGCTTGGCCATGCTGCCATGCAGATGGTAGATGGAGAGCTAGTGGAAAAACTCAGCTCAAGCCCCTGAAAGCCAACAGATGATCACCTGGGGACAAGACCCTGCTCTCAGGGAAGGTGGGTGCCAGGTTCTATCAGCTCCCAGGGGCGCTTTCATGCACAGCTGGTTTCCAGTGGGTACTGCCAACAGCTCCTGTGCTACTGCTGAGAAGTCCTCTGCACCTCCACTGCTCTCAGTGGAACTGCTGAGCCTTGGGCTACAGCCCAAGCCTCAAACTGCTTCAGGACTTTGTCAGAAGATTTGTCCCCCCAGGAAATTGTCACCACTCTCCACCCAGCTCTGTCCCCAGGGACGACAGTCACCAACAGCTACAAGACCCAAGGTCCTTTTCCACTGGGAAAACACAGCCAGGATCTGTTCTGCAGAGCATCTTCTGTCTGAGCTGGAGCCTGCTGTGCCCATTCCTCAGCATGAAGGAGCAGAGGGAAGGACCAAGTGACTTAGGGGAGCCCTGCACTGCCACCAGCACCCAAGCCCCCTGGCTGAGAGTTTGTCAGACCACTCCTTTGGGCTGGTGGAACCAAGAGGCCAGCCCTGATCTGCCTCTTTCAGAGCTGCTCAGCAGGGATGGTGTCTGTATTGTCGGGAGGGGCCTGATGGTCTGCACTGGACCCCTCAGCCCAGCATCTCTGGGGAACTGAGCACCTCCAAAGGTCAGAGTGGCACTGTGGGAACAAGGACACTCAGCTGGGAGCATGGCACAGCCCTCAAGAGCAAACCCTTCCCTATGTCCCCATCTCTGCAGACACCAGCAGCTCCCAGCAGCAGGGGTGCCCTGCTGGCTGTATCCTCCCAGAGCACCTGCAGATGGTTGTGGATGTCCCTACTCACTTGAGAAGCCTCCGTTGAGCAGGCTGCTCAGAGGCAGCTTCCTCTGGGGCCCTCAGAGCCTCCTGCTGCTCCAGGATGTGCTCCTTGATCAGGAGGTCCTCCAGCTGCATCTGCAGCCCAGCATCCAGCTGAGGCAAGCAAAGACAGAGGCTCTTTAGCAAAAGTCCTTCCCAAGGCACAGGCTTGGCTCTGACAGAGGATCCTAGCCTGCTCAAGAGGGCAGATGGAGTCCTCCTGTCTCACTGCTCACAGCCTGGGACACCTCCAGCTCTTTGTTAGCTCTTCAGAGCTACCAACCCCAGCTTCCTTCACCTGCCCAAGCACTGCTGTCAGAGCTGATCTGGCCAGACACAGATGGATGAGCCAGGAACCATCCAGAGCTCCAAGCATCTGCCTGCTCCCAGGCAGTGCCAAAGCTGCTTGGACAAAAGCTCTCTTGGAAGAGGCCAGGACAGAGCTGGTGCCTCCTGGAGATGAGCTCTGAGTGTACCATCCCAGGCCAGCTCAGCCTCCTGCTGCCAAGCTCTGCAGACCTGGCAGGGATTGGCTTGGGAGCCAACAGCCAGTGATGACCTGCAGCACCACCATGGGTCCATCAGCTCAACCACCAGGCTCTCCCCCTGGGGCACTCAGGAAGCTCCTGCATCTACTGCAGGGACAGCTACCAGAAGTGGACAGCTCCTGAGGCAGCGCTGAGCTGAGGATGGTCACAGCTAGAGGTGGGCAGAGAGGCCCCAAGTGTCAGCAGGGCACCAAGAAGCCTGTCTGGGGTATGAGGGGACCCAGGGCCATAAGGGCAGGAGGGTGGCACATGCCAAATGGGGCAGCAGCTGTTCTCACCATGCTGTCCAAGTCATCTGGGGGTGGCTCCGTGGCTGCAGCCTCCCCCAGGCCAACTGCTCCATCTCTCTCACTGTCCTTTGCCAGCTTTTCTTTCACCTCCTTGAGGACCTTCTCATACTTCTCATGCCCTGAAGGAAGAAAACCCCCAGGGGTGACTCTTCTATCTGCTCAGCACCTTTCCAGGATGGTTCCTGGGACAATGCCCACAGGTACTCATAGAGACTCAGGAAGCAACCAGTGCTGCTCTGCCAGCCCTGAAGTGTCCAGGCTGGTGCAGATGAATGGGAGCTGACCTATGGGGATATGGCCTGGGGGAAAACCCAGGGGAGCATCCTGAGGAGTAGCCAGTCAGTGCCCACCTTGGATGTTCCTAGGCAGGTCTAAGTAGATCCTGGGAAAGCTTCCCTCTCCTTTCAGGGAGATTTCTGCAGGTTCCAGGTGACCCACTTGGATCTGGAAAGTCTTGCAGAAGACTCCAGGCACTCCTGGCAGGTAAGAGACTTTCAGCACCTGCTGCTGGCCAGCACCAACAGAACCCTGCAGAGCATGGGAGGAGAGGGAGGGAATGCAGCTGGGGGAATGGCTCACAGAGAAGGCACATGGAGAAGGTAACACAAAGCAGGTTCTCAGCCATCAGGAGCCATCACACAACATCAGCCTCCAGCACTGGATCCAAAGGCTCAAGTCTCCTACACCAGGATGTGAGATGTCACAGGATCCCAGCATGCTAGGGGTTGGAAGGGACTTCTGAAGCTCATCCAGTCCAACCCCCCTGCTAAAGCAGAGCACTCACAGCAGCTTGCCCAGCATCACAATGTCCAGGGGGGTTTGGAGTCCCCCCGGAGCAGGAGGATGCATTCTCTCAGGACAGCCTGGCCTTTGCTATGCTGATCCCAGGGTTTGCTCTCAGCCAGCAGGAGCTGGCCTGAACCACTCACAGCTCTGGCACCAGGCACTGTGGAAGGTGAGGGAAGTGCCCCTGCCCTCTGCCAGCAGCTCTTCTCACAGCATGGCAGTGGTGTCCATCAGGCTCCCCAGATCAGGAGAGACAGAGAACTGCTGCAGAGAGAGTCCAGGGGAGGCTGCACAGCTGCTGAGGGGCCTGGAGCAGCTCCGGGAGGAGCAAAGGCTGAGAGCTCTGGGGCTGAGAGCCTGCAGAAGAGCAGCTCCAGAGGGCATCTGAGCAATGCTCAGCAAGAGCTAAAGGAGCTGCGCAAGGCAAGAGGTTGGGGACAGACTCTTGGTAGTGGTGTCCAAGGACAGGCATAGGGGCAGTGGCCACAAAGTGGAACCCAGGATGAAAATGTTGTTTGGTGTGAGGGTGCTGGAGGCCTGGAGCAGGCTGCCCAGAGAGGTTGTGGAGTCTCCTTCTCTGCAGAGCTTCCAACCCACCCTGGACATTGTGGTTCTGGGCAAGTTGCTGTGAGTGCCCTGCTGGAGCAGGGGGGTTGGATTGGGTGAGCTCCAGAGGTCCCTTCCAAGCCCAACCATGCTGGGTTGGATTCTGGGATTCCAGGCTGGCATTGAGTGCTCTGGTTCACTACTGTGACTCCAACCAAAGTTTTGCCTGTGGGGCTCAACTGAGGGTGCAGGAAACTGTCCTGGCTCATGCTCAAGTGCAAACACATCTCTGGACATGCAGGAGCAGAGCCTAGTACAAGATCTAGGGCAGAATGTGTTGCCAGGGCAGGGCACCTCCTCTCTGGGTTCCAGAAGGCCTGTGCCAGGTCAGCTGAGAGCTGAAGTCAGCAGCCATCTAGCCAGCTCTGGGTGCCAGGGTAGAGCTGCACACAGGGCTGGACCTTTGGCTCCCTGCCCTCCTTCACACCGCAGGGAGAAGCTGCTGAGTGGGACAGGTCCTGTCACTTGGTCCCCAGAGCCCTCACTGCAGCCCTGCCAAGCTGCCAGCACCGAGGATGCTGACAGAGTGGCACCAGGCAGAGCTGTGTCTTCAGCAGCTGGCAGGAAGATGGCATCAGTGTTCCATCCCTTGTGGAGCTTCCCCTTCCCATGGCATACAGTGACAGAGCTGCTCCAGCTCAGAGACAGCCAGACAAGCTGGGATCATAGAATCGTGGAATGGTTTGGGTTGGAAGGGACCTTGCAAAGGCATCGAGTTCAAACCCCACCCCCACTGCAGTGCAGAGGGACATCTGCAGCTAGAGCAGGGATGTCCATGCTGCAAACTCCTCCCTGGCCCAGCCCTGCTCCTGTCTGGGCCCTGCAGTGCTCCCCCAGCCTGCTGCAGAGGAGCACAGTTGGAGGAGGGGAAGAGTGAAGGATCAGTGAAGGAGCCGAGAAGCAGCAGTGAAAGAGGCATGAAGAAGCCACGGAGGAGGCATGAAGGAGCCATGAAAGAGGTGTGAAGGAGCAGTGAAAGGAGCCCTGAAGGGAATCATGAAGGAGCAGTGAAGGAGCCATGAAAGGAGCAGTGAAAGGAGCTGTGAAGGGAACCATGAAGGAGCCATGAAAGGAGCCGTGATGGAGCAGATCGTGGAATGGTAAGGAGCAGTGAAAGGAGCCCTGAAGGGAATCATGAAGGAGCAGTGAAGGAGCCATGAAAGGAGGCTCCAACCCTGGAGGGCTTTCAGAGGTGTGGAGATGTGGTGCTGAGGGCTATGGGTCAGTGGTGCCCTGGCAGTGCTGGGTGAAGGGTTGGACTGGATGATCTGAAAGGTCTCTGCCACTCAAGAGGCCTCTGTGCTTCCCTCACCCTCAGCAGATCCAGATCACAGCCCTGGCTATTTTTATGGGAATTTTCTCTCCTTTTTTTCCTCCCCACTTCTCCCTCTAACCCTATCCCAGGCAGGCTGACACAGGGCCAGGGTCTGTCCTCACCATGCTAGGCAGCACCAGGGGCACGCCGGGCAGGGGGCTGCAGGCAGCGGCAGTGCTGGGGCTCAGCACCAGGAAGGTGAAGGGCAGCTTCCCAGTGTTCTGCAGAGTCACCTCTGCCTCTGTGACCACATCACACTGCTGCAGAGGGGACAGAGGAGTGGGTAGTTAGACACAGGCCTGGCACCGGGCATCTCCTGCAGCTGGCACTGGGATAGGAGCAGAAGCAAAGGGATTCTGCACAGCAGAGAAGCAGAGAGCAGGCAGCCACTTGGCTCTCCCAGCTTCAGCTGGGGTACCCCAGGCAGAAGGGACCTGCTGGCCCTGCGTGGGACCTGAGCTCTGTGGCAACATGCAGACAGGCAGCACCAAACACCCAGAGACCAGGCAGGAAAGCAGAGAGAAGCTGAGCTCTCTGCACTCTGAGGTGGCATCAAACACTTGGCTGGAGCAAAGCAGGTGGCATCAAGACAGCACAAAGTCACTTGCAGAGCTTGTGTTGACAGCAACGGGGGAGACAGTACAGAGCCAAAAGCTGGAAACAGCTAGGGGGGTGAACTGAAAATTGAAGTGGGAGTGACTCAGGGACATTCCCCCAGCTACAGTGACTGGCAAGCCCAAGGGCACTTCCTCTTGGCTTCCTGTGGTTGCTGAACCAAGAGCATTACAGCAGCACCCCCTTGGAGCTCAGGTGTTGGCAGTAGAGCAGCAGGTGGCTGGCTGGAGGGCACAGCCCTCTAGAGACCACTGCTGGCATCCTGCCTGCCCCACTGGGCACTTTGAGCTGTCTGCAAGAGAAGGACTTCCCAGCTTTGGGGAGGTGGAGATGGCCAATGTAGAGCAGCTTGGGAGCAGAAGGCATCCTCAAAGGTTGTGCTTCCAGCCCACAGAGCCAGCAGAGCAGCTGGCCCCAGAGCCAGGTGGGCAGCCCCCAGTGACAGCTCCAGGCAGGAGCGGCCTGTAGTACCTGCAGCCCCATGTCCAGCTCTCTGCTCTCCAGGAGGTAGCTGATGAAGGAGGCCTCCCCACTCAGCTTCACCTCATAGCTGGGGCCTCCCTGCACCCTGCAGAGGGCCGTGGCACAGGCCACGATGTTGGGGTGGCCAAAGAAGCTGAAGGTGACCTGCTGGCTCTGGCCCGGCTGCAGCACCCCGTGCAGTGGCAGAACGTCAAACACCTGCGGTGGGGAGCAGAGGGAGGGATAGANGGGGGGGGGGGGGGGGGGAGCTGAAAGGGGAAGTGGGGGTGACTTGGGGACATTCCCCCCCAGCCCCAGAGAACTTCCTCTTGGCTTCCTGTGGTTGCTGAACCAAGAGCATTACAGCAGCACCCCCTTGGAGCTCACGTGTTGGCAGTAGAGCAGCAGGTGGCTGGCTGGAGGGCACAGCCCTCTAGAGACCACTGCTGGCATCCTGCCTGCCCCACTGGGCACTTTGAGCTGTCTGCAAGAGAAGGACTTCCCAGCTTTGGGGAGGTGGAGATGGCCAATGTAGAGCAGCTTGGGAGCAGAAGGCATCCTCAAAGGTTGTGCTTCCAGCCCACAGAGCCAGCACAGCAGCTGGCAAGGGCAGAGAGCACCAGACCCTGGTGGGCAGCCCCCAGCAGCGATAGCTGCAGGTAGGAGCGGCCTGCGGTACCTGCAGCCTGAGGTCCAGCTCAGTGCTGTCCAGGAGGTAGCTGATGAAGGAGGCCTCCCCACTCAGCTTNAGCAAAGCAGGTGGCATCAAGACATGACAGGGACAAAGGCACCTGCAGAGTTTGTGGTGACAACTACAGGGGAGACAGAGCACCAAGANCGAAGAAGCTGAAGGTGACCTGCTGGCTCTGGCCCGGCTGCAGCACCCCCTGCAGTGGCAGCACCTCAAACACCTGCGAGGGGAGCAGAGGGGCAGGAGGTGAGCATGGGGAGGGAGGCAGAGGAGCAGCCATGGTCTGAGGCAGAGTGCAGACCTGCCTGGAGTGGCCTTTTCCATCCTGACCTCATCACAGAGTCAGTCAGGGCTGGAAGGGACCACAAGGATCACTCAGTTCCAACCCCCCTGCCATGGGCAGGGACACCTCACACTACATCAGGCTGTCCAGAGCCTCATCCAGCCTGCCCTTAAACACCTCCAGGGTGAGGCTTCCAGCACCTCCCCGGGCAACCTGTGCCATGGTCTCACCACCCTCATGGTGAAGAGCTTCTGTCTAACATCCAGTCTGAATCTACCCATTTCTAGCTTTGTTCCATTCCAGGTGCCAGAGGAGACACCATGGGAAAAAGCTTTTCCCAGCCTCACCAATTAATGCATTAATTAATACACTACACTAAAGTGATTTGGGAGGTCTCCTGGTAGCAGGAAATTCTCTCTGCTGCACAACTTGGCTTTAAAACCTTTCTTCCTGCCTTAAGAGCCACACCAGGTCCTGAGCTGAGAGGCCTTGGTGCCGGGGGGGGGGACTCCACTCCAACCAAGTTCCTCTGGCTCCTGATGCTCCTCACTCTCTGATTTGCACTCTGCTGTCTCTCCAGACACTACTCTCAAATGTCCTCTCCACCACCTGGTTAGTGACAGGATGAATAACTTGTGAAGATTCTGGTCAGCAGAGGAAGGGAGGTTCTCCTCCCCCTCTACTCTACGCCAGTGAAGCAACATCTGGAGTACTGGGTCTGGTACTGGGCTCCCCAGCTCAGGAGGGACAGGGAACTGCTACAGAGAGTCCAGGGGAGGCTGCAAAGCTGCTGAGTGGGCCTGGAACAGCTCTGGGAGGAGCAAAGGCTGAGAGCCCTGGGGCTGAGAGCCTGCAGAAGAGCAGCTCCAGAGGGCATCTGAGCAATGCTCAGCAAGAGCTAAAGGAGCTGTGCAGGGCAAGAGGATGGGGACAGACTCTTGGCAGCGGTGCCCAGGGACAGGCATAGGGGCAATGGCCACAAAATGGAAGCCAGGATGAAAAAGTTGTTTGGTGTGAGAGTGCTGGAGGCCTGGAGCAGGCTGCCCAGAGAGGTTGTGGAGTCTCCTTCTCTGCAGAGCTTCCAACCCCACCAGGCATTGCGGTCCTGGGCAAGTTGCTGTGGGTGCCCTGCTGGAGCCAGGGGGGTTGGAGTGGGTGAGCTCCAGAGGTCCCTTCCAAGCCCAACCATGCTGGGTTGGATTCTGGGATTCCAGGCTGGCATTGAGTGCTCTGGTTCACTACTATGACTCCAACCAAAGTTTTGCCACCATGCTGGGTGGGATTCCAGGCAAGACAAGTGGAAGGTGTCCCAGAAGATCTACCTTTGCTTCCAAGGAGTCATGTGCACCTGTTGGCTCCTGGGCAGGATGCCTGGCTGCTGCCAGGGTTTGGGCTGGCTCCTCCACACCCCCAGCAGCACAGCAGCTCCCTGCAGATGCTGAGCACTCTGGGCCAGCTCCCTCCTCTTGCAGTGCTTGGGCTTGGATGAAGGATTTGTGAGCCGGGGAGCTGCACCTGGAACAGAACCTTCCTGTCAGCAGGGATCAGCACCAGCAGCTCCTCAGTGCCACCCACCATGCCCAGCCAGGATCTCTCAGCCTGTCTTCTGAGTCTGCTACGGACAGAGCTGCCCACACCTCCCAAAACAGAGGAGCTTGAAGTCGCAGCACTTCAGCAGTGACAGGTGAAGATTCACAGAGGGTGGGTGGGACAGAGCCACCACCATTACAACTGTCACAACTCCACCTGCGACGCCTGAGCCTCCCCAAGGACACTGCCAGCACCAGGGACACGAGCCAGAAGCCATCACCCATGGCACTGAATGTGAGACTGCAGCAGTGCCCAGGCTGCCTCTCCATGGTACCTGCACATGCAACATCCTTGCCCAAGCCCCCAGGGACCACCCACGAGCTACACCTACAGCCCTGGGTGACAACAAACCTCCCACCAAAGCAGGAGCCCTGCTCAGGTTATCATGGGCCAAAGCAGCAGGTGTCCAGGAGGAATCTCCCCAGGAGCAATCTCCTCAGGAGCCAGCAGTGCCCTCATGCAGCCCAGCAGGCAGCTGTGTGCTGGCTGCAGCCAGAGCAGTGTGGGCAGCAGGGCAAGAGAGGGGATTGTGCCCCTTGGCTCTGCTCAGACCTCACCTCCAATCCTGCAGCTCTGCTGTCCCCAGCACAAGGAGGACACAGAGCTGCTGCAGTGAGGCCAGAGGAGGCCACAAAGGTGATCCCAGGGCTGGAGCAGCTCTGCTGTAAGCACAGGCTGAGGGAGCTGGGGGTGTGCAGCCTGCAGAGGAGAAGGCTCCAGGGGGACCTCAGAGCTGTCTGCCAGTGCCTGAAGGGATCCTGCAGGAAGGCTGCAGAGAGACTTTTGCTGAGGGTGTCTGGAGCCAGGCCAAGGGGGAATGGTTTGGAGCTGAGGCATGGCAGGGTTAGAGTGGAGCTGAGGAAGTTCTTCAGTGTGAGGGTGCTGAGAGTCTGGAATAGGCTGCTCAGGGAGTCTGTGTCTGCCTCCTGCCTGGGGGTGTTCAAGGCCAGGCTGGATGTGGCCTTGAGCAACCAAGTCCAGCTGAGAGGTGTCCCTGCCCATGGTGAGGAGGTTGGAGTAGAGGAGCTCCGAGGTCCCTCCCAACCTAAACCATTCTGTGGTTCTATGATTCTGTGATCCAGCAACAGCTAAAAGGACAGAGCCACATCTCCTTCCATGAACTGCCAGCATGTTCCAGGTGCAGATGTCCCTGCTGGCTGCAGGGGGCTGGAAAACCTTTGAAGCTGCCTTTTGGCCCAAACCATTCCATGATCCTATATGGTTAGAAGCAAATCAAAAGATCTAAGCAGAGGCAGAAGAAAAGCAAAGCCCTGATGTGGGCACAGTCTTCTCCTGACAGAGAAACAACATCTTTAGGTTTCTCTCCTGGCCTGGTGGCTGTTGAGGGTCTCTGATGCTTGGCTCCAGCAAGGTGAGGTGGATGAGTGCTCCAATCCTCAGCCTCCCCCTGCTTTGCAGGGTCTCTGGAGGTCCATTCCAGCCCCTGCCACTCCCTGAATTCATGAGACCTGAATGTTTGGTGCCCTCCATGCCAGCCTGATCAGTTCCACATGATCATTTCCAATGCCTCACGTGGGCCAGGACTAGTATCTGCCAGGCTGCCCTGCTGTGGAGCCCTCACTGACCAGCTGGAGGTGTTAACAGCTTGGAGACTTCCACTGGCAGCTCTGCCACAGGGAATCACAGGGTGGCTGCTGAGGACCCCAGGGAGACTTCATTGCTGCTTAATGAACGTGCAGAGCAGCACAGGGAGCTGGCAAAACACCCCCAGTGCTAAGGAGCCAGCCAAGGGCTATGCCAGACCCTCCAAAGCAGAGCTGCCACTCTGCCAGATGCTTAGGGCCCTCAACTGCTGCCAGCTCAGCAGAGCTGGGTGGCTCAGCACCAGCTGGAAGAAGGAGGACCTGCAAGCTCAGGTCCAGCAAACCCAATATAGGTGGGGACAGGGTCACTAACAGCTGAAAAGTCACTCAGCTTGCCCAAACACCCAACCTGCTTCTGACAGAAAAGGAAGGGAAAGACAACCTGGCCCAGAAGCAGCCCCAGAGGGGATGAATCCCACACAGGCTCTGCTGGAGTCTGCTGCTCTCTGCATTGCTCTAGCATCAAACCCAGGCTCCCCCATGGCAGCTGCTGATTAAAGCCCAATCTAACTTACCAGGAGATGAAAGCAGTCTCCTAGCAGAGCTTACAGCTCTCCTTCCCTGCCCACCTCCCACCACCTGCCCTTGCAGATGTCCCTCTGTGTTGTAGGCTGTGTTCTAGAAGGTGCCACACATCAAGAAGGACCAAGGACTGCTCCTTCCTTGGTAGGGCCCAGCTGCGAATGAGCTACTCCAGGGTCCAGGTCCTCTCCTCCAAGGCCTCCCCACAGCCACAGCTCATTCCCAGCAGATCATCTCCTCTGAGGCAGGTCCCACTTCCCTCCCAGAGCTGCTGATTGATGCTCTTAGTTATTTGTGCCAGCAGCACTTCAATGCCCCACAGCTGACTCTGCTCCATTTCCTAGGGCATGATGGAAAAACCATTTGCTACTCTAATTAAAACTGTCCAGACCAGACTTTGGGACTGCTCAGAGAGACCAGGGTGAGAGAGCTGCTCCAAATGTGGTAACAGATGTTCTCCAGCGTGACTGTGAGATTGCTCTTGGGCTTGGAAACCACAGCCCAGCACTGCCTGGCCCTGGCTGTTGAGCCCAGGGTTCCCACCAGCACCCATGGCTGCAGCAGACCCTGCTGGCTCACTGTGAACCACTCAGCAGCTCTTGTGTGGCTGTGACCTGCAGGTGAACAGTTGAAAATTTCTCCAAGATGGTGTCAGCCTCTAACAAAGCAGTTTCCCACACCAGCATTGCCTCCCAGAGCAACCAGTATGGGCTGCAGCAAAACAGCTGCCAGAGACTGGGACAGGAGCACACAGAGTCCCAGGATGCCAGCATGGAGAGGTTGGAATGGACCTCTGGAGATCACTCAGTCTAAGGCCCTGCTCAAGCAGGGCACCCACAGCAGCTTGCCCAGCATCACAGTGGCCAGGGTGAGTTGGAAGCTCTGCAGAGAAGGAGACTCCACAACCTCTCTGGGCAGCCTGCTCCCAGGCCTCCAGCAACCTCACAACAAACAACTTTCTCCTCCTGCTCAAGTGGAATCTCCTGGGTGCCAGTCTGTGCTCATGCCCCTTGTCCTGTCCTGGGCACCACTGAGTCTGGCCCCAGCCTCTTGCCCTCCACAGCTCCTTTAGCTGTTGCTGAGCATTGCTCAGATGCCCTCTGGGGCTGCTCTTCTGCAGGCTCTCAGCCCCAGAGCTCTCAGCCTTTGCTCCTCCCAGAGCTGCTCCAGGCCCCTCAGCAGCTTTGCAGCCTGCCCTGGACTCTCCATCAGGTCCCTGCCTCTCCTGACCTGGGCAGACAGCTCTGAACACCCCATCCTGGTGGCAGTGGCTATGCAGGTTTCCAGTACTGAAGTGACAGCAGCTGGGGCTGGTAGGGAAGGCAAAGAGGTCTCAGTTTGTACCTGCTTGTCCCAGTGCCCAAGCATGGCTTTGCAGCTGCAGAGACAAGGCAGCAGCCTAGGTTGTGAGCTACAGGCAAAGTGCTGGCAGTGCCTGATAGCCTCAGCTTGGCTGGAGAGGGCTGTCCCTGGTGCAGGAACCCAGGCCCTGAGCACTCAGCCTGAGCACAGCTGCAGAGGATGCTGTCATGAGGGCAAGGTGAAAGCCCCGGTCAGGGCCCAAGGAAACAGCCTTGGTCTGTGCCAAGCAGAAGCAGGACAGCAGGAAGGAGAAGAAGCTGAAGCAGGGGGCAGAGGTGGCCTTACCTCACCCTGGCTGGCAGCAGCAGCCAGCAGTAGTGCACAGGCAGAGGGCTGCAGTTGCTCATCTGCAGGCCCTGCACAGCTTCGGTGTCGTTCAGGATGCAGCCAAAGTCCACAGCCCTGGGCTGGAAGTGCAGGTTGGGGAAGAAGACTTCTCCCTGCACCACCACCTGCTCCTCATGAGGGTGCTCAAGGAAATGGATCCTCAGAGCCTGCTCCACTCGCCAGCTCCTCAGACCCTCTTCATAAGCAGGATTAAAGCTGATGCAGAGCTGCAGCTCCTCCCCTGCCTCCAGCTTCATGGGCTGCAAGGAGATGAGGAGCATCCAACACCCCTGGGATGGCATCCCAAGGGCTTACAGCATGACTTGTGGCAGTGCTTCAAGTGTGACCCCAGGGTGGGCTTCACTGGCCTCACAGCCTGCAGGTGGCTGCCAGTCCCACACCACTGCTGTCCCAGGCCAGCTCAAGTGGCAGCTGCAGCACCAAATGCCCACCCAAAGCAGCATTCTGGCAGGCCAGAGCTGCTTGCCCTGACTCCAAAGGCACTCCCCTGCTCCTCACAGCACTGCAGCCTCCCCCTGGCAGGGGTTGGGCACTGACATGGCACAGGAGCAGTGGGCATGCCTATAACAGCACGTGCCTGGCAGAGCTTGTGCCCAACACCTGCCACTGACAAGGGGGCAGGCAGAGGCTGAAGGAGCATCCTCGGTCTTCCCAAAGGCAGGGCTACCCTTGCAGAGTGCAAATTGCTCTGGAGGAGCAGAGAGAGGTCTGAGGAGGGCTGCTGGGATGGTTTCCAGGAGACAATTTTACTACATGGCTTGCCCAGCCCTTGCCTGATGCCTTCTCATGTCTTAGAACCAGGACTCTGACAGGAGGCTGCAGCAAGGTGGGAGTTGGTTTCTTGTGTCAAGGAACAAGTGGTAGGACAAGAGGGCCTCAAGTTGCCCCAGGGGAGATTTAGGTTGGACAAGAGGAACAATTTCTCCACCAGAAGGGCTGTCAAGGCCTGGCCCGGGCTGCCCAGGGCAGTGGTGCAGTTCCCATTCCCTGGAGGGTTTTCAAAGCTGTGGAGATGTGGTGCTGAGGGCCATAGGCTGGTGGTGCTCTGGCAGTGTTGGGTGAAGGGTTGAACTTGGTGGTCTGAAAGGTCTCTTCCAATCAAAACAATTTCATGATTCCACTCCCAATTCAGTGATTTTTCCCTCCAGCAGCTTGTTTCAAATCTGATTTACTTCAGGCCAGTCCACTGCTGGCTACTGAATAAACTTCTCTCCTGGAGGACTTCCCAGCAGCAAGGCTCCACCACACTCTCCCCTCTTCGTACTCCACCAGCAGGAAGGCCCAGGGCTGCTCACCTGAACAGGGAAGGGCTGCAGGTCCACATCACAGACTGAGAAGGGTTGCTCTAAGGCCAGGATGATGCTAAGTGGTAGGCAGGAGATGTTCTTCAAAGACAGAGGCTGGTACTGAAGGCTTAGGACATCACCTGGCTGCTACAGAAATGGGAGAGAAGGGAAAAAACAACCTCAAGTGCCTACAGAGCAACTTCCCCTTCTGATGCATTGCAAACTTCTCAGCCCCTAAGGAGCACACAGCTCCCAGTGACTTGCAAAATGATGCCACCAGTTCCTGGGCCAAGAAACAGAGCCCCTCCAAGGGCAGCTTATCCAACCCCCGCCCTGCAGGCAGCAGGGACAGCTCCAATCAGAGCAGGCTGCCCAGGGACACAGCAAGGCTGGTCCTGAGTGTCTGCAGGGATGTGGCCTCAAGCACAGCCCTGGGCAATGCAACAAGAGAGGACAGCTTGTCCTCACCAGCTGGAGGAGTTGCCAGGAGTCTCTGCAGGGTTGGTGCTCAGACAGCATGGTGCCTTGGAGGAGCCTCCACACCCCTCTGTGCCAGCCCAGCAATGGGTATCTCTCCAGCAGTGGCCATGATCCCCCTCAGCAGAGCTGCTCTCATCCTTACTCTGGTGAAGTTCAAACCAGTCTCACCTCTAAGATCCTCCCTTAGCTCCCCAGGTGCCTCAGGCGGGGAGGGGGCAGAGGCACTGAGCTGCTCTCCCAGCCCACCCTCTTCTCCTGCTTCCCACTCACCTCCCCTTGTCCATCTGACCCAGCAGCTCAACACCATCTCCACACCAAGGGCAGAACAGAGCTGCTGAGACTGTTCCCAGCTTCAGAGGAACAAAGATTAAGCTCAGTGCCAATGGCCAAAGCTTGCTCCTGCCTCAACCAACAGCCAAAGGACCAAGGACTTGAAGAAGCTCTTCCCCTCCACCCCACAGCTCCTGGGCATCGGGCAGGGAGTCAGTGCCAGGATGCCACCCAGGGACTCACCTTCTCCACCCGGAAAGTGACTGCTGTGGAGGACATCTGCAGAGCAGGAGCAATGAACTGGCAGCTGAGGGCCACCTGCATGATCTTGGTCTTCGTGCCCTTGCTGCCCACTATGGCATGGCACAGCAGCTGCTCCTTCACCACCTGCAGGGAAAAGCCACACAGCATGTGGAGGCTGCCAGTAGGGTGGGCAGAAGACAGCCTGCATTTGCCAAACACTAGCCAGGGACCCTAACAAAAGGAGTGTGATGGGCAGCAGTGAAGAGAGGGGATTCTGCCCCTTGACTCTGCTCTGCTCACCTCCAGTCCTGCCTCCAGTTGCAGAGAGACAGAGAATTGCTGGAGAGAGTCCAGGGCAGGCTGCAGAGCTGCTGAGGGGCCTGGAACAGTTCTGGGAGAAGCAAAGGCTGAGAGCCCTGGGGCTGAGAGCCTGCAGAAGAGCAGCCCCAGAGGGGAGCTGAGCAATGCTCAGCAAGAGATAAAGGAGCTGTGGGGGGCAAGAGGATGGGGCCAGACTCTTGTCAGTGGTGCCCAAGGACAGGCCAAGGGGCAGTGGGCACAAAGTGGCACCCAGGAGGTTCCAGCTGAGCATGAGGAGAAAGTTGTTTGGTGTGAAGGTGCTGGAGGTCTGGAGCAGGCTGCCCAGAGAGGTTGTGGAGTCTCCTTCTCTGCAGAGTTTCCACCTGCCCTGGCCACTGTGATGCTGGGCAAGCTGCTCTGGGGGCCCTGCTTGAGCAAAAGCTTGGACTGGGTGATCCCAGAGGTCCCTTCCCATCTCCCTCACGCTGGGCCAGCAGCCTGCCTTCAGGTAAAGCAGAGCTCACTCGCTCCTGGGGTGCATCCTGCCCAGAGCTGGTTTGAACAGCAAGCTCCACTCCAGGGCTGCCTTGCATTTCCCAGGAGAGCTCTCTGCTCAGGCTGGATGGGCTAAAATCCAGAATGCTTCCCTAACAGCTCAAGGTTTCACTTCCCCAGATGATTTCCTTCATTTCTCACCCTCTGCCCCACCACAACCTGACTGCTCCCCAGAGCCTGCAGTCTTCCAAAGCATTTGTGCTGCACTTGCAGTGCAGGGACCTGGGCTGTTGATCAGCCTGAGGAGCACCAAGTTCTCGAGAACCAAGGAAGGTGGAGAGCCTGCTCCCAGGTTTTGGGTGCAGGAGCCAGGCAGGCAGAACTGAGCTCACAGATGCCCTTGCAGCACTCCAGCAGGACACAGAGCAGTGCACACAACATCTCACTGCCTTTACTTCCTCCTCAGAAAAACCTTTGGGCTCAGAACTGCACAGGGGCAGCCCCATCAGGGGCAGCTGGGTGGGCAACCAAGTCTGCTTCAAGCTACTGCTGGGGCAACCCTTTCAAACACCTTTCAAAGCATTAGCAGCAGCTTCATCCAGACCTGCTTCACATCAAATCTTTGACTGCTTTTGGGTTGGAAAGCACCGTTCAAGCTCATCCATTCCAACTCTCTGCACTCAGCAGGGACATCTGCAGCCAGAGCAGGCTGCTCACAGCCACAAACAGCCTCACCTGCAGTGCTGCCAGCCATGGGGCAGCTCCCACCTCTCTGGGCAGCCTCGGCCAGGCTCTCCCCACACTCAGTGCCAAACATTTCTCCCTTCTCTCCACTCTCAATCTCTCTCTTTCAGTCCAAACCATCCGCCTTTGGCCTGGCACAGCAGGCCCTGCTCGAGAAGCTGTCCCCAGCTCCAGGCAGGAGAAGGCTCAGTGACCCAACCAAGGCTGCTGGCAAGACCTGGTTGCCCTTGAGACACTGGGACTGGCTGAGAGGCCTGGGGCAGAGCTGCTATGGAAATACTGACACAAGTCAAGCTGCCAATTGTAGTGACCCCTGGCAGCAGCTCCCTAGGGGGATGGGCAGCCCTGCTCAGCAGAGCTGGCACACTGGGTTCCTTCCTCTCCTCCAGCATTCGGTGCCAGGCAAGGCCTCTGCCCACCTCTGTCTGCAGAGGAGAAATGCTGCAGCTCCAGCCACTTCCTTCCTTCACTGTCTGCCTCAGACACAGCAAACCTGCATTTCTGAGCTCCTTTCTGCCTCTGCCCCCAGGCTGGGGCACTTCTTTTCTCTGTTCTTCCCTTCTGCCTCACTGTGTGGCACCTTGGCACCTGCCAAAGCAGCAGATGCCTTCAGTCCCTTTGGTAGCAGCAAGTGGGGTTGATGGTAGTCATGGAAACACAAAGAGGGCTCAGAAACTGATGCTGGCCAGCAAAGAAAGCAGCTGATTCTGCCAGGGGAACTTGTGGTCTTCAGACAGGTTCTTCCTGCTGTTCTCAGGCAAATGTCAGGGGGCTGCAGGAGAACCACAGAATGGGGAAGGTTGGAAGGAACCTCTGAGATCATCTGCTCCATCTAATCCCTGCCATGGGCAAGGACCCCTCTCAGCTAGACTCAGCTGCTCAAGGCCTCATCCAATCTGTCCTTGAACACTCCCAGGAAGGAGGCAGCCACAGTTTCCCTGGGCAGCCTGTGCCAGTCTCACCTCCCTCACACTGAAGAACTTCTTCCTCAGCTCCAGTCCAACCCTGCTCTGCCTCAGCTCCAAACCATTCCCCCTTGGCCTGGCTCCAGACACCCTCAGCAAAAGTCTCTCTGCAGCCTTCCTGCAGGATCCCTTCAGACACTGGCAGGCAGCTCTGAGGTCTCCCTGGAGCCTTCTCCTCTGCAGGCTGCACACTCCCAGCTCCCTCAGCCTGTGCTCAGGGCAGAGCTGCTCCAGCCCTGAGATCACCTTTGTGGCCTCCTCTGGCCTCACTCCAGCAGCTTTGTGTCCTCCTTGTGCTGGGCACAGCAGAGCTGGAGGTGAGGTCTGAGCAGAGCAGAGGGGCAGAATCCCCTCTCTTGCCCTGCTGCTCACAGTGGATGTGATCTGATGGGGAAGGCTCAGCCCTTGTGGGGGGACCTCACCTGAGGAGTGTTGGAGAAGCCTTCCAGCACCACCTCCATCGTTTGGCCTGGGGCCAGGTCCATCCTAGCTGGTCGAAGCTGAAACACAGGGCAGGCAGCTGTGGGGTTCTGGGAGGAAGCTTTGGCCTGGGTGCAGCTGCGGGCAGGGAGCTGCCGGCACTGGGCAGGCCTGGAGCAAGCTGCTGTGCTCCACCAGAGCTGCTGCCTGCGACGGCCTCGGTTGCTTATCTTGAAGCTGTAAGAGCAGGGAGCCAGGCTGGAAGGAGAGCAGAGGAGGGAAAATGTCATGGGAGCTGCCCAGCAGCCACCTGGCCCCAGCGCCCTGCTGCTGTTCTCTGCCCACACTCCTGCTGCGGAACCACCTTGGAGAAGTTTCACCTTGCTCAAAGCCTCAGCAAGTATCAGACTTTGGCTGCCCCAAAGTTTATCACCACCCAGCAGCTGCTCTCTCTGCATGCAGCAAGGAAAAGCTTCATGAAGAACATCTGTCAGCTGCTGGGGGCAGAGCAGCACCAGCCTTTGGCACTTAATAGCTGCTGGAGAGAGTCCAGAGGAGGCCACTAAGATGATCAGAGGCTGGAGAAGCTCTGCTGTGGGGACAGGCTAGGAAAGCTGAGGCTGTGTAGCCTAGAGAAGGGTCCAGGGAGACCACAGAGCTGCATTTGAAGATCTGCAGGGGACCTGCAGGCAGGCTGGGGAGGGACTGTTCAGAAGGGCCTGTGGGGATAGGCTGAGGGCAATGGTTTGGAAGTGGAGCAGGGCAGTTAGGTTGGGCATCAGGAGGTTGGGCAGTGGGACTGAGGGATGCACCTTGGAAAAACATTCACAGCTTCAAAGGTGGCACTGGGCTGGAAGAGACCCTCCCAGGGCCAGCCTGGGCAACCCATCTGCAGGCTGCAAGGACAGCTCCAGCCAGAGCAGGCTGCCCAGGGACACGGCAAGGCTGAGCTTGAATGTGCCCAGGGCTCGGGGCCTCAAGCACCTCTCTAGGCAGCCTGTGCCAGTGTCTGCCCACCCTCCCTGTGCACAACTTTCCCCTGCTGTCAGCAGGAGCTGAGGGATCCCTACCTGAAGTGAGTGCCCAGGCTGAGCTCTGGAGCCAAGGGCCTGTCGGTGACAATGGTGGTGCCCACGCCCAGGGCCCGCACGGGGATGGCATAGCTGCGGCTGTGCTCCACCTGCAGCTGCAGCTGGGCCTGGAACTGCTGCGTGTCAGCCAGGTGTGCTGTGACACACACACACGCCTCGCCCCCCGCGGGGATCACTCCCTGGCTGGGTTCGACCCTCCAGCAGGAGTCTTTGGCAGACTGGAAGAGAAAGCAAAGCAGAAACTTGGGCTGGCAGCCAGGGCCCTGGGGCTCTTGTGGGCTGAGGGAGCAAAGATGTGAGGGGAACAAACCAGGAAGGCTTTCACTTCCCTCCAGCTGAGCTGGGGGGCTGCACACGGCAGCTCTGCAGGGGCTTGCACAGCCCCTGTGCCACCCTCCTCTCTCAGACTGCCCTCTTTACAGTCACAGAATGGTCTGGCTTGGAAGGGACCCTCAAAGGGCATCCAGTCCTAGCCCCTCTGCAGTCAGCAGAGGCAGCCTCACCTAAGCCAGTGGCACCCTGCCCAAGGGATGCTCACCTTAGCAGAAGGTTGTTTCCCCTTCCAGTCTCCTTTGCAGGGAGTGCCAAGGAAAGCTTCTTTCTCCCTCCTGCCTCCCTGACAGCAGTGGGTAGGTTTGGATAAAGGCTCAAGGCCAGAGTATGCCAGGGCAGCTCCAACCCCACTGCAGCTGCCACCTGCCTGGGGGGATCCTGCTGAGAGCCTGAAGGATCACTCACAGTCACAGACAGCATCAGGCTGCAAGGGACTCTCCAAGGTCACCCAGTCCAACCCCCCCGCAGGCAGCAGAGACATCTGCAGCCAGAGCAGGTTGCACAGAGCTCCAAACAACCACACCTGGAATGGTTCCAGCCATGGGGCAGCTCCCACCTCTCTGGGACAGTGTTCCACAGACCTCATGGTCACTCGAGCAGGCTAAGTGATGATTTTGATCTTGCTTTGCTCTGTTGGCTCATTACAGCTTGTGGTGTTACCTCCTCTGGAGCAGCTCTGTAAGGAGCAAAGGCTGAGAGCCTAGGGGATGAGAGCCTGCAGAAGAGCAGCCCCAGAGGGCATCTGAGCAATGCTCAACAAGAGCTAAAGGAGCTGTGAGAGGCAAGAGGCAGGGGCCAAACTCTTGTCAGTGGTGTCCAAAGACAGGACAAGGGGCAGGGGACACAAACTGGCAGCCAGGAGGAGATGATCTCTGAGGTCCCTTCCAACCTGAGCCATTCTGTGATCCTTCTCAAACATTTACACCACCTCTGTTCCACCACCTGCCCCCAGAGCCAGGCTCCTCTTGCCCTGTGGTGATGAACATCTTTGCTTGCCCTCTTGGGCAGCCAGGTGGAGAAGCTCCATGTGAAACCCAAGCTCCAGGCTGGTGCAGAGCAGCCAACTCCACTGGCACACCCCACCCTGCCCCAGATACTCACCACCTGTGCCCGGAAGCAGGCAGGGATTGGGCTCTGATTGCAGAGCTGCAGACTCCGGGAGGCATCCTGCAGAACTTGGATGCTGCCAAAATTGATGCTGCTGGGATGCACAGACACAGCTGGGCCTGCTCCAACGCTCACCAAATGGATCTCCTGCTCCAGGAAGCAGGGAGGACAGAGGCAAAAAAACACAGCAGGGAAAGCTGACAAGGCTCAGGCAGCTCTTGGGGTGCTCCTGGACTGCTGGAGGTGTCAGTGGTTAAGTCTGGACCAGGTGTGGGTGCTGGAGAGAACCCATCTGAAAGCTGCTGCTGGCAGGGGCACAGAACCCAGTCTGCCCAGCCTGCCACCCCCTCCCCTCCCCAGCAGCTCTCCTGTCCTGGGCCTACTCCCAGGCCTGCTGCTGCTCAGGCTTGCCCCAAACCACCCTCCCTTGGCTTCTGCTGCTGCACAGCCACGCTTGGGCTACAAGTTTTGCACCCTGAAAAGCAGCCCAAGCTGGCAGCCAGGCTGGCTCTGCAGCACTCATCAGGCAAGTTGGTGACCTGGGCTCTAGGGTGATCCTGGGGTGTTCCAGGAGCAACAGGAATTTGTTACTGATTTCAGCATTCCAGAAGCATTTCAGCTCTGGATCAGCCTGGGAAGAAGTTCCTCAGTGGGAGGGTGGGGAGAGACTGGCACAGGTTGTCCAGGGAGGTTGTGGAGCACAGAATCATGGAGTGTGATCATAGATCCCACTCCACCATTCAGTGAAGCTGTGACCTGCTGTGCCAAACCTCAGTGCCCTGCCCAGCTGGGCATTCCTGTGTGCTGCTCTGGGATGCACAATGGCCTGGGCACTGAGCAGCATCGTTTCCCTCCACATCAATGAAAGATTAACTCTCTGGCACTGCTTCCCAAATGTCAGCCTTCCTTTCTGGGCCCCAGGAATATTCTGCCATCCTCTTCTGTGCCCAGGGAGTTGCCAAGACCTTTAAACCAGCTGCCTCAGAAGTTAATAACATTGGAAATGAAAGTTTCATCAGGGAAATTTGTTCCTGACTTCAGCTGGAGGAAGCCAGCAAATGGCACAGGGCACAGGGCTGGTTTTTGAGCCTGCCTGAATGCCAACAGAACCACAGAATGGTTTGGACTGGAAGGGACCTCTAGGGATCACCCAGTCCAAGCCCCCTGCCAGAGCAGGGGCACCCAGAGCAGGGCACACAGGCACACAGCCAGGGGGGGTTGGAAGCTCTGCAGAGCAGGAAGCTCCACAACCTCTCTGGGCAGCCTGCTTCAGGCTCCAGCACCCTCACACCAAACAACTTTCTCCTCATGCTGAGGTGGAACCTCCTGGGTGCCAGTTTGTGCTCATTGTTCCTTGCCCTATCGCTGGGCACAACCCAGACCTTCACCCTGGCACCCACCCCTCAGATATTTAGACACTGATCAGGTCTCCTTTCAGCCTTCTCCTCTCCACACTAACCAGCCCCAGGGCTCTCAGCCTTCTGCCACAGAGAAGTGTTCCAGGCCCTTCAGCATCCTCATAGCCTCTGTTGGGACTCTCTCCAGCAGGTCCCTGTCCCTCTGGAACTGGGGAGCCCAGAGCTGGACAAGGTACTCCAGGAGTGGTCACCTCGAAGCAGAGCAGCTGCTTTAGCAAGGAGCTATATAAAGCATCTGGCCCACTGTGGGCTCCTCCATGCCAACCTGATCCCAGGAAGAGGGCACCACCTTTCCTCTTCTCTAGGCATCACCCTGGGCCATGGATCCCTTCTTTCGTTCTCCACATCAGGCCTGCACTGCAAGTTCCTTTTGCTCCTGCAAGAAGGTCCCACCAAGCTGAGGGGCACAGAGCAGACTTCTCCCCCTGCACTCACCAGGGGGGACTCTGCACGCCCAAACACTGCCACATGGGCAGCAGTGTCCTGCTCTCCTGCCACCTGGGCTGCCAGGCTCAGTGGCACCTCCACAGAGCTGTGAGGCTGAATAATCCCACAGGGCACAGGGCTGGAGTAGAGCACAGCAGCATCCTCCTGGTGTTCCTGGAAGGGGCAGAGTCATGGAAGGGGTTAGGTGGGAAGGGACTTCTCAAGGTCATCCACTCCAACTCCCCAGCACTCAGCAGGGACATCTGCAGCCAGAGCAGGCTACTCACAGCCACAAACAGCCTCACCTGCAGTGGTGCCAGCCATGGGGCAGCTCCCACCTCTCTGGGCAGCCTGGGCCAGCTCTCCCCACTCTCAGTGCCAAACATTTCTCCCTTCTCTCCACTCTCAATCTCCCTCTCTCAGTTCAATCCATGCCCCCCTGGCCTGGCATAACAGGATCTGCTCCAAAGGCTGTCCCCAGCTTTCTTGGAGTCCCTTCCAGCACTGCAGGGCCACCAGAAGCTGTCCCTGGAGCATTCTCCTCTCCAGGCTGAACACCCTCAACTCTCCCAGCCTGGCCTCACAGCAGAGCCCTTCCAGCCCTGCCAGCACTGCTGTGGCCTCCTCTGGCTCTGCTCCAGCAGGTCCCTGTCTGTGCTGAGGACTCCAGAGCTGCCCCAGCCCTGCAGGAGAGGTCTCAGCAGAGCTCAGCAGTGGCAGAATCCCCTCCCTGCCCCTGCTGCCCACACTGCTGGGGATCACCCCAGGGCAGGGCTGGTGCTGGGTTGGCAGCACTCAGTGCCAGCTCATCTCCAGCTTAGTGCCCTGAAGTCCTTCTGCTCAGGGCTGCTCCCCAGCCTGGGTTGACACCAGGAACGAAACTGGACAACAGAATGACCTTTGAGAAAGATTTCAGCTCCTTAACATCTCCACAGCAGCAACCAACAGACAGATTTTTACAAGCCTAAGAGAAAGCTGAATGGCACAAAACAAGAAGCAAGCCTTGGATGGCTCCAAGAGCTGCTGCATCCAAGAACTCCCACTTCTGGGCTGCCAGAGCAGCTTCTCACAACCCTGAGTTCTCCTGCACAACAGCACCCAAAGCCCAGCACAGAAACTGCTTCCTAAAAGCTGAAATTGCTGCCTAAGGCTGAGGAAGGTTCCCATTCACCTTCTTCCTAAGGCTGCATTCAGGTGGGTTCCTGTTCTCAGCAGACCTTTAGGTGTGACTGGAACCAAGGTCTCCCCCAAAGCCCTTTGCTCCAAGCCAAAGCCCCAGGTGAGAACTGGGGGCAGGAGGTACCTGGGGCAGCAGCCCGTAGCAGCCTGGCAGGTCGCTGTCGTTCACCAGGGTCAGCAGCTGCTGGGCAGGCAACTGCAGGTAGCAGTGTCCAAAGGGCACCACGGGGCTGGGCACTCGCAGAGGAGGAACCACACACCTGGACAGAGAGATGGCCAAAGGCACTGCAGACACTGACTGAGGAGAGGGCTTCCTCACATCTGGCCCTGGCACACAGCCACCAACTGCCTTCATCTTCTCTGGGCTCCACGGCCACTTGTAAAGGAGAGGAAACCCTCAGAGCGCTGCCAAGTGCCCAGCTGGAGCACAGAGCCCTGTCCCAGAGCTGTCTGATCGGCACCTTCGCCCCAGCAGGCTTGCAAGGGCACTCCCAATGGTCCAAGGAAGCTGCTGCAGGGTCTGGAGGGCTGGGGAGGAGCAGCTGAGGAAGCTGGTGGTGGTTATTGTGGAGAAGAGGAGGCCGAGGGAGACCTCATTGCTCCCTGCAGCTCCCTGAGAGGAGGCTGCAGCCAGCTGGGGTTGGGCTCTTTGTCCAAGGAACAAGCAACAAGACAAGAGAAAATTGCCTCGAGTTGCACCAAGGGAGGCTTGGGTTGGACATGAGGAACAATTTCTTGCCCAGAAGGGTTGCAGAGGCCTGGCCCAGGCTGCCCAGGGCAGTGTTGTAATCCCCATCCCTGTAGGGGATTCAAAGCCTGGTGATGAGGACCATGGGTTGGTGGTGCCCTGGCAATGCTGGGTTGGGGTTGGACTTTATAGTCTCAAAGGTCTCTTCCAATCAAAGCAAATCTACCATTCTAATGATGGACAGAATTCCTGTGCCTTCTAGGGAAAGGCTCAGGGCCAGGCCTCTCCATCCCGGGCAGGTGCTTCTCAGGATGGGTGCCTGTAAACTCCACTGCTCCCATCTCTGCCCAGGCAGAATCAGCACACAGAGCAAAGCTTCTCCTGTGGAGCTGCAGTCAGTCACCAGACCACGTGCAAGGAGCTGGCTGGAGGAGGAGAGATGAGGAGCTACAAGGAGAGGGCTGGTACCTGGCTGTGAGGGGCAGTGACAACAGCTCCTGGCCCACACCATCCACCACCAGTGCCAGCTCATAGGTGCCCACCGTGTTGGAACACAGAGTGACCTGGGGAGAGAGCAGGGCACCAAGCATTTCAGCATGCCCACAGATGGGCACCTTCCACTCCCTTGCCATGGGAAGCAGAGGCAGGACTTGGCCCCAGGCTCTAGGAGCATCAAAGGGCTTCTGGCAGGAGCTGCTTCAAGAAATCCTCTTGGCAGCTCCCAGGCTGTGCGTGAGGTGATGCAAGCAGCTCCCAGGCCATGTGTGAGATGAATAAACCAGAAGCAGAGTCACATGAAAACTGAGCAACCAGCCTCTGGGTCTCCACTGCAACAGCAGAAATCCAGAGGAATCTGTGGACTGCAGCAGAACCACTCTGGCTCTGGGAACCACTTCAGCAGTGGGAAGCTGCTGCAGAAGCTTGGCCCAGCAGAACCTGCTCAGTTCTCAGCCACCAGAGCTTTTCCAGTGCCACTGGAGATCACTGCAGTGAATCCAACTCACTCTGCCCACAGGGCAGAAGAAAGAGCAGGGAGAGAAGCCAACTGCTTCCTCCAACATCTCCCTTTGGGAACAGCCACCTGCTGTCCTCAGCCTTCCTCTGCCCATCTTCGAGCAAAGGAATCACTCCAAGCATCTGTCACAAACTGGGGAGTGGCTTCTGTCCTGGAGCCTGTGGGGCATGGCCTGCAGCTTCTGACTGCAGCAGCAACAGGAAGCTCCTTCAGGAAGCCCCAGAGCAGCCCAGCCAACACCAGCCCAGAGCTGGTGCAGGGATCTTCCTCAGAAGTGCTGCCAAGGCCTGGCTCAGGCTGCCCAGGGCAGTGGTGCAGTCCCCATGCCAGGAGGGGTTCCAAAGCCATGGAGATCTGGTGCTGAGGGCCATGGGTNTCCAACATCTCCCTTTGGGAACAGCCACCTGCTGTCCTCAGCCTTCCTCTGCCCATCTTCGAGCAAAGGAATCACTCCAAGCATCTGTCACAAACTGGGGAGTGGCTTCTGTCCTGGAGCCTGTGGGGCATGGCCTGCAGCTTCTGACTGCAGCAGCAACAGGAAGCTCCTTCAGGAAGCCCCAGAGCAGCCCAGCCAACACCAGCCCAGAGCTGGTGCAGGGATCTTCCTCAGAAGTGCTGCCAAGGCCTGGCTCAGGCTGCCCAGGGCAGTGGTGCAGTCCCCATGCCAGGAGGGGTTCCAAAGCCATGGAGATCTGGTGCTGAGGGCCATGGGTTGATGGTGCCCTGGCAGTGCTTGTTTAAGGCTCGGACTGGATGATCTTAAAGGTGTTCCAAAGGGGTGTAGCTGTGGTGCTGAGGGACACAGCCCCTCCAAGGCAGCAGTACTGAAGGCCTCTCACAGAGCAGGGAAACTTCAGCCCCAGCTGCTGAAGCCTGTGTGGCCCCACCGCTCCCTACCTGGATGTCCACGAAGCTCAGGGAGCGGACGGTGCCCCTGCAAGGGCTGATGCTGAACTCGCAGGGCTTGCGGTGCCCCTTGGCACCCTCCCTCCAGGATGGGTGGGTGTTGTCCAACACCTGCACACTGCTGGGCACGCTGGGCTCTGCTGTGCCATCCCCAGGCACGCGCAGGGTGAAGGGCAGGGGCACCAAGGAGGTGTTGGTGAGGCGACAGGACAGGCTGTGAGGAAAGCCTAGGAGAAAGGACACAGCTGGGGGCAGCCTTTGGCAGGCTGCACNGCTGGGGGAGCTCTGCTGTGGGGCCTGGCTGGGAGAGTTGGGCTTGTGCAGCCTGGAGTAGAGAAGGCTCCAGAGAGACCTCAGAGCAGCCTTGCAGTAGCTGAAGGGGCTGCAGGAGAGCTGGGGAGGGACTTTGGACAAGGGCTGAGAGTGCCAGGAGGAGGGACAATGGCTTTGAGCTGGGAGAAGGGAGATTGAGAGTGGAGAGGAGGAAGAAATTGTTGGCAGTGAGGGTGGGGAGGGACTGGCACAGGTTGTCCAGGGAGGCTGTGGAGCATAGAATCAGAATGTGATCACATTCTGTGATTTTGTGTTCCACAACCTCCCTGGAGGTGTTCAGGGTCAGGCTGGATGAGGCCTTGAGCAGCCTGTGCTGGTGGGAGGTGTCCCTGCCCATGGCAGGGTGATGGATTAGATGACTTCTGGAGGTCCCTTCCAACCCAATCCATACTATGAGTCTATGAATCTGTGGATCTCTGTATCAATTCTCCCAGGACTCCTGACGGGAACACCCTGGGATGACCAAATTGCTCTGGGAGAGTTTAGCTCTTTTCTTTTTGAAGTAGAGCTGGTGGAGAAGCTAAGCAAGGAGCAGCTCTGCAGAGGAGGTCCTGGGATTGCTGGGGGACAACAAGGTCCCCATGAGCCAGCAAGGTGCCCCCATGGCCAAGAAGGCCAGTGGGGTCCTGGGGTGCATTCAGAAGAGTGTGGCCAGCAGGAGCCTTTGGCTGCCAAGGCCTCACACAGGCCATCAGCTGAAGGAGGACTCTGCTCCTGTCATACACCTTGGTTCTGCCTGCTGGGCCTGCTCTTGGTTTGTCTGCTCAACAGGAAACACAGAGGCAGAGCAGGGGTGCAGGGAGGGCAGGATGCAGCTCAGCCAAGGCCAGGAGCTCTCTTTGGAAGTCGACAGGACAAAAACAGAGAGATCCTGGCCTGGCTGAGCACAGCTCCATAGCCAGCCCACAGCTGGTTGCCTATGGAAAGTTGATATCACCTCAGGAAAAAGCCTTCTGTGAGCCTGAGCTGAAGAGCCTGTGCTTGGTGCTGCCAGCAGATCTGGGCTTCTGCCAGCCAAGGAGAGGCAGCCCAGGGCTTTGAGGGCACCACTGCCAGCTCAGAGCCAGCTCCTGGCCACATTAGCTGGCAGGTGAGAGCGAGGAGCCCTCCCAGCACTAATGAACATCTCACACCACAGCTCACGTGGGGAAACGGTGTCAGGCCTGGCAGCAACAAGGTTTCCCCACAGCAGAGATGGGCTAGTGCATGGTTTCAGCTGCCTTCTCCTGCAGTCCCACCCCCTGGGGCCTCCTGGCACTGTCACAGCCATTCTGATGCCAAGGATTGGCAGCCTGCGGCTGAACAGACCACAAGGGATACCAGAAGGCACTGACTTTGGTCCTGTTTGATCTCATGATGGCAGAACAGTGTCCAAGCAACCTGCAGCTCCAGTTTAACACCCTGAAGGCTGCTCTGGAAGATGCTGGAGGCTCTGGGGCTCCATTCTGGTGTTGGGCTCTGTGACCAGGGCACACTCACCGAAGGAGATGTCGCCAAAGTGGAGAGCAGGGACATCGAAGTGCAGAGTGGGTCCAGTGGCACAGCCCCTGTGAGGACACAGCAGAGGAAGTGTTGGCTTGGCTGCAGGGCACTGCAGAGCCTGCACTGCTGCTGGCATGGAGCAAAGGTGGCCTCCAACCATTGCAGGGTGCAAGCAACCCCTCACCCGTGGCAGCCATGAGAACCTTCAGGAGCTTCAGCCCAAGGCTACATCTCCACTCTTGGAGCTGAAGCAGCTCCTGTGATAGGGCAGGCAGCAAATTCCTGCTGACAATGAAGTTCTCCTCTCCAAGGACCTCCCACAACCAGCCTGAACCTCCTGAGCCCCAGCAGCTCCCTTTGGGTGGAGAAGAGGCAGCAGATGCTGTGTTTGCCAAGAGACGATGGAGAACCAGCTCCAAAGCAGCCCTGGCTGGGGAGCACCCCAGGAAAGGGCCAAAGAACTACCCCCACCTCTGCTGGGCACCCCCCTGCATGCTCCAGCCAGCTTGGAGGGCCTGCCCAAAAGGCTGAGGCAAGGAGGCAGCCCAGAGCTCTGTGCCCCAGTGCAGGCAGCTGGGAGGAAACTGGGGGGCAAAAGCAGTGGGGCTGGCAAGGGCTCTGCTTGGCAGCAGCACCTGGGAAGGGAGGGCAGAGGCTTGCAGAGCAGGAAGGATGGCACAAGGTGGGAGAGGAACTGCTTGAACTCTCCACCCTGTTCCTTCCCCTGCAGCTCAGTGTCCCACAAGGCTGCCTGCCTCTGGCAGTTGCTCCTCCATGGAGGACTAAATCCAGTGCTCAAAATCTCCTGAAGCAGGAGGCTCAGCCTGACCTGCTGGGTGGGCATCAAAAAGGCATTGGAAAAGAAAGAGGCTGAGCTGTGGGGCTGCAGGAGGAGAGGGGAGGGCTGGAGAATGGTCCTTGTTGAAGGCAGCACAGAAACCCCAGAATGCCAGCATGGAGGAGTTGAAAGAGACCTCTGGAGCTGACCCAGTCCAAACCCCTGCCAGGGCAGAGGCACCCAGGGCAAGGCACACAGGAACACAGCCAGGGGCATTTGCAAGCTCTGCAGAGGAGACTCCACAACTCCACAGCTTTCTCCTCATGCTCAGATGGAACCTCCTGCATTCCAGTTTGTGCCCACTGCCCCTTGGCCTGTCCCTGGGCACCACCCCAAAGAGTCTGCCACCTACCCTTCAGATATCTACAGACACTGATCATGTCCCCTCTCAGCCTTCTCCTCTCCAGACTGAACAGCCCCAGGGCTCTCAGCCTCTCCTCACAGCAGCTCTGTCCCAGTCTCCCAATCATTCCTGCAGCTCTCAGAGCAGCCTGCCCCAGCCCAAGGAGCAAGCTGCTGATGCAGCAACATCCCAGGGCCGCTTTGGGGGAGGGGCAGAGGAGAGGAAACTCTGCTTGTGAGATGTTCCCTCCTGATTTCCACACCCAGGAGCACTTTCCTCTCCAAACACAAGCAGCAGAATCACCGCTCCCCAGGGCTCAGCACACCTACCCATCCCTCTTCTGCACAGCAGTAACCTCAGTGCCCTTTGGCACCCATTTCTCTTGCTGCAATTTGCTGCACATCTCCTGCACTCCTTCACTCCCACGAGCCAGGAACTCCCAGCAGCAGCAGCCCAAGAGGTTGGCTGCTAAGAAGACACAGTCCAGCTCCAAAGCTCTAAAGCAAAAACCTTTCCTGCCTGCAGCATGGCATCAGAGAATGACAGAATGGCTTGGGGTAGAAAAGGCCCCTGAGAGCATCCAGCCCAGCAGCCACCCAACCCCACCATGGGCACCAAACCCTGGCCCCAAGTGCCATGGCCACACAGCTCTGCAGCACCTCCAGGCATGAGAACTCCACCACCTCCCTGGTCAGCCTGTGCCAATCCCTGACCACTCCACCAGCAAAGACATTTTTACTCCTCTCCAACCTAAGCCTCCCCTGGCACAATTCCAGACCAGTTCCTCTGCTTCTGTCACCTGAGCCTAAGGAGCCTATGGCAGGGGTTTAGAACTGCTCTAGTTGGGGATGTCCCTGCTGAGTGCAGAGGATTTGGACCCAAACCATTCTGTGGCTCCAGACACTCACACTTCATTTGGAGCTGCAACTGCAAGGCTCAAATGAATTCCAGAGCTCTTTGTGTGGGAATGACAGGATCAGATCCAAGACCAAGACCTTACACACCACCCTCTTTTGCCCACCCCATCAGAAAATTAGCCAGGTGGGAGATGGTTACCTAGGGATAGCTACTGGGCTGCCCACCAAGCTCCTTTAACCCTTCTCACCTGATAGTCAAGGTCACAGGCTCAGGAGATCCTTTCACATTGAACCTGAATTCCTCTGTGAACTGCCCCAGGGTGGTGGGACTGAAGGAGATCTGGATGACTTGGAGCCCACCTGGCAAAACCAGGCCCTGCCAGGGCAGAAAGGTGAAGCAGGAGCCCACAGCTGTAACTGGAGGGACCAAGCTGAAGAAAGCCTCAATGGCTCCTTTGTTGAGCAGGATGGCCTGCAGCAAGACATGAAGCGGAAACACATGAGGAGGAACCTTCCCTCCTTGCAGAAGGATGGTTTGAGTCCTAATTAACACCTCACACCTGGAAAAGGCAGATGCTGCTGCTGCTGCTTGGCAGAAGCCAAAGACCAGTTCTGCCTTTGGGCTTTCCCATACAGAGGTCTGCTACAGAATCCCAAGATACCAGCATGGTTGGGCTTGAAAGGACCTCTGGGGATTACCCAGCCCAAGCCCCTGCCCCAACAAGGCACCCACAGCAGCTTGCCCAGGATCACAATGCCTGGGGGGAGGGTTGGAAGCTCTGCAGAGAAGGAGACTCCACAACTTCTCTGGGCAGCCTGCTCCAGGCCTCCAGCAACCTCACAACAAACGACTCTCTCCTCCTGCTCAGATGGAACCTCCTGGGTGCCACTTCGTGCCCATTGCCCCTGGGCACCAATTGCAAGAGTCTGGCCCCAGCCTCTTGCCCTGCACAGCTCCTTTAGCCCTTGCTGAGCATTGCTCAGCTCCCCTCTGGAGCTGCTCTTCTGCAGGCTCTCAGACCCAGGGCTCTCAGCCTTTGCTCCTCTCAGAGCTGCTCCAGGTCCCTCAGCAGCTCTGCAGCCTGCCCTGGACTCCCTCCAGCAGTTCTCTGTCTCTCAGGCTCAGCTCTAACATTTGTGATCCCTGCAAGGTGCCACCCTGCCATTCCCTCATTGCCTGCTTTGGGTTTCCCTGCCCTTGCAAAACCTGCCAGAAGAACTGAGAGAGAAGCAGAGAGGCACAGAACCATTGTGGTTGGAAGGCAGCATCAAGTCCAAGCCTCAACCCAGCACTGCCAGGGCACCACTAAATCCAGGCCCTCATCACCACATCTCCAGAGCTCTGAAAGCTCTCCAGGGATGGAGATGTAAGAGAGAGTTAAAAACCTCTTCTCATCTCTACACAAGGTCCAAACCCCTCCAGGGCTGCAGGGAGATGTCTTTGCTGCAGAGGTCACTTTGCAGCAGCTGCTTAAACTCTTCCTGTACCCAAACAAGGGTGACTTGACCTCTCCTCTCACATGTTTTACTCCTTAGTGACACATTCTACCAAGGAATCCTAACCCTGGACTGATGTTTCCCTCCAGCCTGGCTGCTCAGGCAAACAGCCTCATCACCCTACCCCCACTTCCTTAACTAAGGGAAACAAAAAATGGATGGACAGGGGCAATGAATAAAGCATCAGCATTAAAACTGCAGTGCCAGCACCACATTTTGGGAAGGAAACACCTTTAGAGTGTCCTTCCCTGCCACTCTGAAGCTTTTCAATGTACTTAGTATGATTCATTGCCTCATTTTCTACCTCTTGCTCTTGCTCTGCCTCACTGTTTTTGCAGCAGACTCTGCACTGTCGTGAGGAGGCAAATGCAGAGAGAGTTCCTTGGCTTCATTTCCAGCTCTGCTTTGCTCTGCAGACCCAGAGATGGACCAAGTCTGGATGTGCTGACAGACTGGTTGGGAAAGAGAAGCATTCCCAGACTCTTTGAAGGGGACAGCTCTGAGTAAGGAGGCTGCATGGATCTCCTCCAACTCTGCTCTGCTCAGACCTCACCTGCAGCACTGCCTCCAGCTCTGGGAACCCAGCACAAGAAGGACCTGGAGCTGCTGGAGAGGGTCCAGAGGAGGTCACAGAGATCCTCAGAGGCTGGGGGAGCTCTGCTGTGGGGCCTGGCTGGGAGAGTTGGGGCTGTGCAGCCTGGAGAAGAAAAGGCTCCAGGGAGACCTCAGAGCAGCCTTGCAGTGCCTGAAGGGGCTGCAGGAGAGCTGGGGAGGGACTTAGGACAAGGGCTGGCAGTGCCAGGATGAGGGACAATGTCTTTGAGCTGGGAGAGGGGAGAGTGAGAGTGGGGAGGAGGAAGAAATTGTTGGCAGTGAGGGTGGGGAGAGACTGGCACAGGTTGCCCAGGGAGGCTGTGGAGCTCAGAATGTGATCTCTGATATTTGATCCCATTCTGTGATTCTGTGCTCCACAACCTGCCTGGAGGTGTTCAGGGCCAGGGTGGATGAGGCTTTGAGCAGCCTGTGCTGGTGGGAGGTGTCCCTGCCCATGGCAGGGGGGGCTGCCACTGGCTGAGCTTTGAGGTCCCTTCCAAGCCAACCCATGCCATGGGTCTGTGACTCTCTGAGCTGGCAGGAGGCAGCAGAATGCACTGAATTGAGATCTCATTGCTGTGGTCGAGCTCAGACAGGGTCAGTTTGGTTCAGCTGCCAGAGCAGAACACTGCAGCACCCAGGGCTGAGACAGGAGCCTCCCAACGGTCCTCTTTTGGCCCCAATGTTCACTGCTGTGCCAGGGGCCTGACTCTGCCTGAAGCCTCACAGCTGCTCTTAAAGAGAGGCTGCAAAAAAGTCACAGAATCCCAGACTTGGTTGGGTTGGAACCCAAGGTTCCTTTCAAGGTCACCCAGACCAACCCCCTGCACTCAGCAGGTACATCTGCAGCCAGAGCAGGCTGCTCACAGCCACAAACAGCCTCACCTGCAGTGCTGCCAGCCATGGGGCAGCTCCCACCTCTCTCGGGGCAGCCTGGGCCAGGCTCTCCCCAACCTCAGTGCCAAACATTTCTCCCTTCTCTCCACTCTCCATCTCCCTCTTGCAGTTCAAACCATCCCCCATTGTGCTGGCACAACAGGACCTGCACAAAACTCTGTCCCCAGCTTTCCAAGAGGCTCTTTCAGCACTGAAATGTTTATGAAGATCTCTCCAGAGCCTTCCCTGTGATGAAGAACCCCAATAAGCAGGGATTAGTCTGCACAGACAACATGAGCACCTCTGAGCCACCACCAGAAGTACCCAGACTCTGTGAACCTCCCCCAGGAGCTGACTGCTGTCTGCTCACAACTGCCCAAGGTGCCCAAAATGCCACAGGCACACGAGGCTCAGCACTGCCTAGGAGCCATCAGGATGCACCCCAAGCCCTGCCAGCCTCTGCTGCTCACCTTGTAGTTGGTGGTTGCTCCAACACACACCTTTCCAACATCCAGCTGGTCAAAGCTGAAGCAGAGTAGGGGCCCCAGGCCCTCCCCTCTGATGTGCAGAGGCAGCCTGGATGCACAGCCTGGGGAGAGAGCTCCATTTTACACACAAATGTTCTCTGCTTCCATTCCCTTCCCTCTCCTCCCCTCCCTTGGGGCTGCTTTCTTATGCCTAACCAACTCCTTGTGCTGGTTTCTAATTTCCTGCTCAGTTCACAACCTGAAACCCTCAGCCCCAGCATGGTGAGAGCTAGAGGGGACCTCTGGGCATCACCCAGTCCAACAGCCCCTGTTAAAAAGCAGGGCACCCACAGCAGCTTGCCCTGCATGACAATGGCCAGGGGAGGCTGGAAGCTCTCCAGAGAAGGAGGCTCTGGAATGAGAAGTTGATGCTCAGTTTAAAACAAGATCTCTGAACTGCTTCATCTATGCCCAGAGATCTGCTCAGGAAAGGCACAAAGCCCATAGGACAGGCCTCATCCAGCCTGGCTTCAACATCTCCAGGCAGGGGGCAGCCACAGCCTCCCTGGGCAACCTGTGCCAGTCTCTCCCCACACTCACTGCCAACAATTTCTTCCTCCTCCCCACTCTCACTCTCCCCTCTCCCAGCTCAAAGCCATTGTCCCTCCTCCTGGCACTGCCAGACCTTGTCCCAAGTCCGTCCCCAGATCTCCTGCAGCCCCTTCAGGCACTGCAAGGCTGCTCTGAGGTCTCCCTGGAGCCTTCTCTTCTCCAGGCTGCACAGCCCCAACTCTCCCAGCCTGTCCCCACAGCAGAGCTTCTCCAGCCCTCTCTGATCATCTTGGTGGCCTCCCCTCCTGGACCTGCTCCAACGAGTCCATGTCCCTCTTATGCTGGTGACACCAGAACTGGACTGGGTACATACAGGCAGTTCCACATGCAGCAAAACCCTAAAAATGGAAAAATTTCAGGTGTCTAAACCCCTCCTCCCTGTGTGCTTCCTCCCTTCCAACTCCAGAGCCAGGGTTTTATTTGCATGAATGATGAAGGAAGTTCATTTGGAGCTTCCATATTTGCCAAGAGCAAATGTCCAGCCACTTCTTCCCTGCCAGCTTAGCAGAGTGCTGAGCAGATCTGCAAAGCACCTGAGCCAGAAGCAGCTGCTCAGCAATTTAAGGAGGCATCTGCAGAAGAAGGAGAGGCAGCAGAACCTCTCTGCACTGGTGGGGACAGCTCTAGCTGCACCTCCCACAGTGATGCACTGGGGCAAAGCTTCCAGAGGCTGACAGTGAGGGGCAAACATCTGCATATCAGAGAGTCATGGAAGGGGCTGGGTGGGAAGGGACTTCTCAAGGTCATCCACTCCAACTCCCCCTACACTCAGCAGGGACATCTGCAGCCAGAGCAGGCTGCTCACAGCCACAAACAGCCTCACCTGCAGTGGTGCCAGCCATGGGGCAGCTCCCACCTCTCTGGGCAGCCTGGGCCAGGCTCTCCCCCCCCTCAGTGCCAAACATTTCTCCCTTCTCTCCACTTTCCATCTCTCTCTCGANCCTCAGCAATGTTTATCAATATGTGCAGGGTGAGTGCCAGGCTCTGCTGGGTGATGCCCAGTGACAGGACAAGGGGCAATGCTGGAAGCTGAGGCATAGGAAGTTCCACAAGGAGGAATTTTTTCCCTGTGAGGGTGACAGAACCCTGGAACAGGCTTCCCAGGGGAGTTGTGGAGTCTCCCTCTCTGGAGATATCCAAACCTGCCTGGATGTGTTTCTGTGTGACCTGTTCTGTGTGACCCTGCTCTGGCAGGGAGCTGGACTGGATCAGCTTTGGAGGTCCCTTCCAGCCCCTGACATGCTGTGATGCTGTGACCTTGCCCCTGTGGCAGTTTCCACCATGACAGCACAGTGGATCAGCCTTTTCTAGGTGCGTCATTTAAAACACCTCCTTGAGGTTGTCCTCCAAAGACCTGGTGAAAGATTGAAGCTCTCCTGAGGGCACATCAGGGTCATTCAGGAGCAGGCTCCTCTCTCCAGGCACAGATCATTTGCCCAGCTCTGCTTCCTAGAAGCCCCAGAGCAGCTCAAGGGCTGTGTGCAAGCAGCTCTCCTGCTGCTCTGCGATGCAAAACCTCTCCTGGCACAACCCCTGGAGATCCCTGCTGCAAAGGGATGGACAACTCCCTTGCCAGAGCACAAATCCCAGGGCCAGCAGCTCAGCACTGAGGCAGTGTGCTGGTTTGAGC
>VWYK01026375.1:17031-28240 GCA_013399775.1 Semnornis frantzii | reverse complement strand
ACAGAAAATCTTTGACTGACCAGACCAAAACTTATGTTCTACAAGTGAAAGTGTGACCATCCCTCACTTTATATGAAAGAATCCTTGAAACCATTTGGATTTGAAGTTCTCAGAAAATTAGACTTCATCTGCCTATAAAGAGAGTTGAGGGGGGAAGATCAACAATTTTGATTATTCTTTTGCTTTTAGCTCCACAATTCTGCATTATTCATGACATTGGCTGATGGCACTGCTGACATTTGTCATTGCTGAATTCATTATATGCAAATGTTCCAGCCCCTTTCGTAGATCTTTTTTTTTTTTCATTAAATGAAAGAGTGAATGTGTAATTAACAGTGCACAGATGAAACCAGCATGTACTTGGCCTATCATAGCAGGAGCCTTCTCCTCTCTAATAGCGTTTGGAGTTCATCACACACACCCTATCTGCTTGGGATATGAGTAATAACCTTGTCTTTCTTCAGGCACGTTCAAATGGTTGTTGGTTTTTCTTCCCCCCCTCATTGCTGTAAAAGGAGTCTGTACACGGTAATTTAAGTTACCCCTGTTCAGATATTGCTGGCCTCTGCTGCCACATAAACCTCTGCAACATCAGACTTTCATTAGCCGCAAGTAGGAGAATTCCGCTCTGAATGTGCTTATCATGATGTATCTCTGAAATACATCCACTGAGAGCCACAGCCTGCCTGCAGATGTGGGGTTGTACCTGGAGTGATGGAGAGAAGCCCTGGGAAATGAGTCAAGGCAAGGCAACTGGTGCCCTGCAAATAAGGCCCCTAGATTTATGTGTAAATAAGAGAGGCTTTTGGCTCCAGAACACCAAATGATACTCGAGGGACAGTGCTTTCATTGCATTTATTTTAAGAAAAATCTGTTGTTGGAGCAGGAGTACTTTAACTCTTATTATGCTCATTTTGGTGTGGCTCACTGAAAGACTCCCAGCTGGAATATTACTCAAAGGGTTGCTATACCTGTGTAAAGCCCTTCATTTGTTTCAAGTTTCTTGGGTTAAAAACTTATATAGTAAAGAAATTGTACTTTCTGTATTTCAGAGTTCTTTCGGCATTTCACATAAACACAGAACCATTGCCCTATTCTTTGCCCTTGCTCAGATAAACAGGTTCTATTTGCAACTCTTTGCAGGAACAGTGAGGAAAAGAGAAAACATTATTTATAGAAATTATTGTTACTTCAGCACAGAGGAAATGGCATCCCAGTACTATGCCTGAGAGTCTTTTTGTAGCCAATGCAGTGTGGTACAGGGATGGAGTGGGGACATGCAGACTAAGCCAATATATGAGAAACAGACGTGCTTTGCCTTTCCTCCTCTCATCCTCTTGTTTCTGCAAGCTCAGCAGTAAAGGAAGTAAGAACAGGGAAATTTAAATATATACTTTTAAAAAACATCCACTCTGTACTGTCTTCCAGCCTGCCACAGCTGTACCAGAGTGGAAAGCTTCCCCAGAATATTTGAAAAAGTTGTTCAAAATTGGCTTTCTGCCCTCTCTCTGTTGGAATTTTAATGGGATTTTTTGCTAAAAGTTAAAATGTTTCAAACTTCTTTACAGCAGAACATCTTTTTGTTTGCAAAATTAAAGGCAAGCCATTTGACTTCAGAAATGTTCTCATCTCTTTAAAGTCTCCATGGAAAATAATTTGGGGTTTTTATTGTTTGGGTTTTTCTGGTTTTCACCAACTAAACTCGTAAAATGCACTAGACCCTTAGAATATTCTATTATCTTAAAATATTTTTGCAAATGAAGCCTTCCCTAATTTGTGATTTCATCTCATTATCTCTGCACACATCACAACCTCAGCAGACCTCAAAAGCTACTCACTGTACTGAAACCAGACTGAATCCTACGCTAACTCAGTGGGTGAATTTGCCTTCAGAAATCTCCAAACTGTTTAGCAAACCTCGGCAGCAGGTGGGATCAGGTGAGAAGTGGTTGCTGTGGTATGTAGTCTGATTCAGTTCTCCAGATGAGAAGGGACTGTTGCTGATCGTCCTTTTCTGCAGCAAGATTTTCAGTGTGTTGTGGAGATCAGGCATGTGAAGGTCAAGCATACGCCACTCCAGCTGTGTGCTTTGTACCTCTGGAATGAGAACTTCTAAAAAAAAGCTGGATTGTTACTGCTACTTATACTTAATGCCTTGAAAGAGCTGCCATTATGTAGTAAATTACAGTGTTTATATGTGGGTTTGGAACTTGGAGCAAAAATAGTTTTCTTAATCCTGTTTGTCAGAAGCTAAGATTAAGTGTAGATGATCCACTAAAAGAAAAATTGAAAGTGCCTGGATTTGATCCTAGCCTGACAAAAGTGCTAAGCTAAAGATGAAGCTATTTGCTCTTAAAGCTGAGCCAGCAATTCTCCTGGAGAACATTATGGCTAATGATAAGTTCTATAGGAATCCTAAATGTATGAAAATAGAGTATGCATGACAGCCAGAGAGATCTAAACGGAGCCAAACAGAATTCCTAGACATTTCTGGCACTGGTGTACAGAGAAGTCTTTGTGGTGGTGTGAATAAAAAGCATTTAACCCACAGGTTGCAAGCACCATGCCTTTCAGAGTAGAGGATGGCTTCACAGTGTGGCAAAGGGAGAAACGGTGGCATTCCACTCCCTGTAAGCCCAGGCATTCTCTAGGCCTTGAGTCATGTATCTGAGTCTCCTGAAGCATCTCGTGCATCACAGCCTGATGCCATTGCTGGGAATTAGCTGCTGCCAGAATGGAGCCCGAGTTTGCAAGGTGTAGCCAGAAGAGTGAGTGCAACTGTATCAGTTATGTCTACTGTCACAGGAAAGGGAGAGTGATGGTTAGACTATATGAACTGAGAGATAACTGGACTAAAGATGATAGCTCAGATCTACATCATTAATAGTAGAACTCTGGGAATGCTATTGTGTGTGAGTGAAATAATGCAGATGTCATATAAGATAAAGAAACTCCAAGGAAAATATGACATATGCACTGATATTTTTTCCCCCGACGTGAAAAGGAGCTCTGTGCTTTTGCTCCATCCCTTCAGTATGGCACATCAGAAGGCAGCTGTGAGCTAGCCAACTTATTCCAAGGCAAAAAGTGAGAAATGGAAAGGAGGCAAGATTTTCCTAACAAGTTTACAATGTCGAAACATAAAACTCAGCACTGTTTAGATGTTGCTGAGCTACTGCAGAGTGTAGTGGCTCAAATGAAGCAAGCTTCAAAAGAGTAGAATCACAGAATCATTTTGTTTGGAAAAGACTTTAAGATCATTTAGTCCAGCTATTAACCCAGCACTGCTAGGCCACCACTAAACCATGTCCCTCAGCACCTCATTTACACAGCTGTTGAACCTCTTCAGGGATGAAGACTCCATCTGAGCAGCCTGTTCCACAGCTTGACAACCCTTTTGAGGGAAAATTTGTTCTTGACATCCAACCTAAACCTCCCTGGGCACAACTTGAGGCCATCTCCNTTCTTGACATCCAACCTAAACCTCCCTTGGCACAACTTGAGGCCATCTCCTCTTGTCTTATAGCTTGTTCCTTGGGAGAAGAGACCAACCCCCCACCTTTCTCCAACCTCCTTTCAGGGAGTTACAGAGACTGAGGTCTCCCCTCAGACTCCTTTTCTCCAGGCTGAAAAAGCTCAGTTCCCTCAGCCCCTCACAAGGCTTGTGCTCTAGACCCTTCACCAGCTTTGTTGCGCTTCTTTGGACACACTCTACCACAGGATGGATTTTGCCATGTGTGAAATGAATTTTCAAAAATGTATAGTGTCTCTCAGTATCCCAGTCCGTGCTTGACATGTAGGAAGTGCTTGAGCAGTTAAATCAGGCTTTGAAGGTGACAAGTATGTTGAATCGTTTAATACCATTTGGATTAGCTGTAGAAGGACAGAAGTATATCTTCTGCTCAAAGCATTTGAGAAAATGTACATGAGGAAAGGTGTATGAATAAGTGTTGATTAAGAGTTTACAACTGAAATTCACACATCTATGACAGGAAAGAAAATAGGTTCCTTGCTTATGACCGAAACTGTTAAAGCCTTATGGTCAGCAAATGTTGAGATGCAGTTTGTTTTACTGCCTCTGGAAGTGATCTCTGTGAGAAGCTACTGTGATCAGCAATACATAGCCTTACTCCCAGCAGGGGAGGGAAATGCTTTTTCTGCTTTGAGAAAGTCGAGAGTTGACTTCAGAACAAGTTGTTGGTACATCTACTGCTATGCAGGAGTCAGAAATTGGCTACAACATGCTCTGTAAAAAGCCCCAGATGAATTTTCTGTGATGCTCTAAAACTCTTTTCTTTCCAAGAAAAAAAACCTAGCGGGGAACAAAAGTGGAAAAATACAGACAGTGCAGCCAGAATAGTTCCCTCTTCTAGCCTCGGAGAGGAACAGGAGGACAAAGAAAAGTTAAAATCTGTGGACAACTATCAGCCAGACACAGATCACTGCCTCACCACCATCTCTGCTGTACTTTTGCTGGTTCTTTCTGCCAGCTGTAGAAATAGAGCCTTACTTACTCTTATGTATTGGGGAGTAAATGCATTAAACAATGTGTAGTGATAAAGTACCTGCTTTGAAATGTACAGCCTTCGAAAAGAGATTTTCTTTCAGAAAATATGTTCTTGCCTGTACCCCATATTCCCCAACCCCAAAAGTCAAGCTGAAAGTCTCCAAGCAAAATAAACCTTCCCTCTCATGAAAAACCAGTCCAGACACAGTTCCTTTCCCCAAGGAAGGCCACTGCTGTGATTCTTTAGTGGGCACTGACATGATTTGAATGTCTCTGAATGGTGCTTTTCCATTTAACTCTCTTTTTTTCTCTGCTATTGGGTTCTTCCATTGTCTGTGGCTCTGGTCATGTCCATCTGCACTCAGTTTATTTTGTGTGGTTATCCCTGAAAGCCATAAGGGCTGATACCAAATCACAAATCTTTTCAGCAAATGCTTCTGAAATGAGTGCAGTGGTTGAGAGAGGTCCTGGGCAGACAGGATTGGGACACAAAGTTTATTCCAGCTGTACTGGCTTAGGAAGATCTATTAAGGCAATGTTCCCCTTGTTTTAGCAAGGTGCTCCCTTGTGTGTGCCTGACTCAACAGGACATAGCCTCAGAGCTTGATACACTTGGCTGCTGTTCTTGGCTCTGCTGGCCAGTTGCTCTACCTTCCAGTGACTCTTCTACAGAATAGGGATAGCACTACTAGCTTTCACATCATGCCTTGAGAATATGCTCAGAAGGGGAAAGGAAAGTGGCCAGGCAGTTATTCTAGACCCACAATAAAACAGCAGTGTATGTGTGTACTGCTGTCTCATTACACAATCCCAGCACAGTGGAGGTTGGAAATGACCTTGAGAAGTCATCTACTCCAACCTTCCTGATAAAGCAGGATCACCCACAGCAGGTTGCTCAGGATCACAATGTCCAGATAGGTTTGGAAACTCTCCAGAGAAGGAGACTCCACAACCTCTCTAGGCAGCTGCCTCTAGGGCTCTGGCAGTCTCACAGCAGTTTTTCCTCATGTACAGATAGAACCTCCTGTGTTTCAGTTTGTGCCCATTGCTACTTGTCCTGTCACTGGACACCACTGAAAAGAGTCTGGCCCCATCCTCTTACACCCCACCCAGTAGCTATTGATAAGCATTGAGAAGATCCCCTCACAGTCTAATCTTCTCCAGGCTGACTAGCCCCAGGTCTTGTAACATCCTCATTTGAACCATTTATATCTCTGAGAATGTCTGGCTCTGCTCATCTTGTATAATTCCTACAGTATTCTATGTCATTGGCTAATAAACTTATATATTGTAGCAGTGATACACCTTGCCAGTACTGGCTTCCATGAGTGGTGGTGTTGCCTCTTGGTTACCATAAAAATATATGGTGAAATGTCCTTTAGATTATAGCATAATGACAACGTTAGTCTTCTAGTGTGCTTCAGCATAAAGCTTGCTTAGCTAGTAGCCAATGCATTGTTATTAATTATGTATTATCATTTATTAATAGTAGATATTGCTTTCTAAGGTAGGCATAGAGGCTTGGAGTTAGTTAAATGTGCCTAAGAAAATGGTACCTACAAGGAGAGGTTGAAATGGTCAGAAATTACACTTGGGAATCTTCATGAGTGCAATCCTGGCGGTTTTTGTGCCTGACAGTGAAGCTTTGTGGGGCAGGAAGGGAGGAAAGGAGAAGCCCAACCACAGCTGGAATTTTTCCTTCTGTGCTGTGCTCTCTTGCCATGTCTTGCAGAAAACCTGCAAAGCTCTTCTGAGCTGGCACAGCTGCTGCAGATGGAAGTACTGGGTGCAGGAGCATCCCCAAGGTTGAACAAGCCAGCTCTGAAACCTGGGACATGGTAACTCAAGTGTCTTAATGAATACTGAATTATCATCCCATCTTTTTCACTGGTGTTCAAGTGAGAATTGATTTGTTTTTTGCCTGACCCTTTTGGACGGGAGGAAAGCCCAAGCCAAAATCCCATGTACCATAACTGTCCACTTTTCCTCTCAGGTTGCAGACAGAAAGAGCCCACAACTCAGCAAGATAGTGTGGCATGGCATGACATTGCCTTCAAGAAACTCAGTAGCTTAAAGACATGACAAAGTCCTTGTTCCTCTTCCTCTGTGAGATTCAATGATTGTTAACAATAGGGAATAGCAGAAAAGGTGACTGCAGACTTCACTGATCCCATCTATCAAATACTCAACATCCTCTTTTCCTGGAAGGAACAGACTAGAACATTCTTCAAATTAGACTAGTTAAATAATGAGGGCCTTGCATCTATTTTTCATGAGTCAATATAATAACATGTCAAAAGATAAACATGCTCTCTATAAAGAATGTTATTGCTTGTGCTCCAGGAGATTTGTTACTTCACTAATAATATTTAACAGATGTTTGTAATTGCACTGAGTTAAATGAAATGGTAGTGCAATAGCAACTGTATTTTGTAAGGCTACAATTGTGCCATGAGGAGATCTGAGGTAGCAGTGTTGTAACAAGACAGCAAACACATAGTCCATAAACCTGTTAAAGGGTTAGAGCCTCAGTTTCAAGCAGTACCTGAGGAAAGGAGCCTAAAATACAGGTATTAGTTCTGGTTATTTCCTTTCATGGGGATGTGGAGGTGTTCTAATGAGGTATCACAGTACCTTGTTATTCCAGTGAAAATTCAAACTCTGTACAAAAACATCTATTTTAGGTGATGCACAGTAATAAGACAGGGAAGAATGGCTACAAACTGGAACATAGAAGGTTTCATCTCAACATGAGGAGAAACTACAGTGAGGGTGACAGAGCACTGGAACAGGCTGCCCAGAGAGGGTGCAAAGTCCCTTCTCTGGAAACTTTCAAGACCTGCCTGGATGTATTCCTGGGCAGACTACCCTAGGGGATCCTGCCTTGGCAGGGGGCTTGGACTCAATGATTTCTGGAGGTCCCCTCCACCCTCCAATGTTCTGTGATTCTGGACAACCAGACGATCCAGCCTGGATTTAGTTCTGCCCTTTCCACAGTTTTACAAGGGAGCAGAAAGAAGCAGGTAAACATGGAAGAGCTCAGCCTAAGTAAGGAGGCCCAGCCAGCACCCATGGGTGATGCTAGAGTGACCATCAACTCCCTGTCCTGCCTAACTGGGGGGCCACCAGGCCCCCCAGCCTTTGTCCCCTTCACCCAGTGTGCACCATGGGGACTCACCAGTGACAACAGGAGGAGGATACCTCTGCCCAGTTGGGCAACCTTAGGGATTCTGCCTTTCCTGGGGCAGATTATAAAGGAGAGTGGGCAGGGAGGGCAAAGTGGTCACACCTGGGGTAGGAGACTCCAACAGAGCCCAGGTGCTCTGGGATTTGGGCGGAAAATGGGGCAAATTGGGGCAGGTGGGGTGGAAAAGGGTAGATATGGCATTCCAGTGTGATCAGTGTGGTCCCCATGGGACCAGCCGTAGGAGTGACCTAATGCTGGAATAAGCTACTTTTAGTGTAATGTTTGGTTTGTTAACATATAGGTATTTGGTTGATACATAGCTTAAGGCTAAGCTTTTCCTGCTCTAGCTAGACTTGTAGATAAGCATTGGAAAGGTGGATTTGGGCCTCCCCTGCACTTGGAATCATAGAATCCTGTCCTCAATTCAGCTAGGATAGAGTTTCCTTTATATTGTAAGGGACATTTAAAAGCCATCTAATCCAAGCCCCTTGCAGTGAGCTGGAACAAAGGGTGTTATGTGTAAACATAGGGAAAAACTTTCTCACTCTGTGGGTGAAGGAACACTGGAACAGGCTGCCCAGAGAGGTTGTGGAGTCTCCTTCACTGGAGACATTCAAAACCTACCTAGATGCATTTGTGTGTGACCTATTCCAGGTGATCCTGCTCTGGCAGGGTGTTGCATTAGATGATCTTTTGGGGTCCCTTCCAACCACGGAGAGCATGAGACTCTTGATCTCAGGGTTGTGAGTCCCATGTTGGGTGCCAAAATATAAATATAATGGGTTGAGGAAATCCTCCCCCCCACCCCTCGCTGTCTGAAATTTATCAGACCAGCTCAGACAGCTTGGAAGTAAGATGAAGCTATATTTATAGCAAAGCTAAATTTGCAAGCATATATACACAATATCTTTGCAAGTATTTACAACCATATACAATTTAGAAATAACATGGAAATCCAGATTCCTTCCTGGACAAACAAAAGAAGCCCATAAGGAGCCAACACCACCCTCTCTTTTTCTCCTAGACAGAAAATTACCAGCGAGGCTTAGGTGTTATCTGCTCATTCAAGGTTAGTGGAAGAGATTAGAGAGGACTGAAGGGAGCAAGTGTTCAGTAGCAAAGAGGGACAACTTCCTTATACTTTGGCTTTTTATCCTTTTTAGGAAACCAGTGAATGATATGGACTTTATTATTCTTTTATAACCAATGATCTAATTTCTCTTATTAGAATATTCCAGTCAGCCTTAAACCAGCACACTGGGCCAGTGTCTTACCACCTTTACTGTAAACAGTTTCTTCCCTCTGTCTAGTCTGAATCTCTTTTTATTTAAAACCATCACTGCTTATTCTGTCACAACAGGCCCTGCTAAAAGGTCTGTCCCCAGCTTTCTTACTGCCCCCTTTAAGTACTTAAAAGTCACAAGAAGTTCTCTATGGAGCCTTCTCTTCTCCAGGCTGAACAAACTCAATTCTCTCAGCTTGTCATCACAGCAGAGCAGTTCCAGCCCTTAGATCATCATTGTGTCCTCCTCTGGACCTGCCTCAAAAGGTCCATATCCTCTTGCTGGAGCCAGCACTGCAAGCGGGGCCTCACCAGAGTGGAGCAGAGGGACAGTATCCACTCTCCCAACCTGCTGCCCATGCTGCTGGGGATGCAGCTGGATTTGCTTTATGTGAAGTGGTGGTGTTCAGTTGAACTGATAGCAGTAGAGGAGTTTTGAAAGCATGTTTGCATGAGTTTCCCCGGTGGTGATCTTTTCTATCCCATCCAAATTATAAAATCTTGGCTCATATTTATTCCAGGAGTTAATTGCTTCCTTGTGGAAGTCCCAGAACAAAATGTACTGCCTTCACTGTCCTTGGAGAGGGACAGTACACACTTTCTTGAGAGACATTTCTTTTTCTGAGGCTTTCATTACAGGTGGTGTCATTTGATTCCACTTTCTTCACTTCTTACTGATGCAGGTGAATGAAGAAGTAATGATCACTTCTCCAACCTGCCATAGAAAATCTGGCTGCTTGATAAACCCTTGAACTGACCATCACAAGGTCCATTCGTGAAGCAGTTTCTATGGCTGCAGCCACAAACGACTCTGGCCATCTATGTGGAACTGCCCACATCTGGGCTAGAAGAGCTATTGTCACCTCCGAAACAGGCTTGTCACAGGCAAACCTTTCTTGAGAAAGGTCTCTAGACCATTACCTAGTCTGGTGATGGTTTGGGGAGACTGTAACTGGAAGTAACAAATTTGTAACAGAGAGGACATTCAGGTAGTTAACTGTTGGAGCACTTGGGAATGCCCTTGGGTGGGATATATCAATGTGGCCTGAGTGGATAGCATGTGCGGATGCTCTCTTTCATGTGGAAACCATATTCTGTGTAGTAAGAGCCACAGTGGAACAGGAATCAGAAGCTCTTGCCTCAAAAGCAGATTTATTACTTAATCTTCATCAAGGTAGCCATCACTGTGTCTCTGGCTGAAAACATGAGGAAAATTTCATTTCTTAAGCAACTTCTGATCATGCTACTGCTCTTATTGCTACTTAGGGATCTACACAAGCTGTCTGTAAGCACTACTGTTGCTCCAGACAAGGAGTACAGCAATTTCATCATGTGATGGCAGGAAGCCAGTTTGACACTGTTAATTCTCAGAACTTTGAGTACTCTCACAATTATGTCAACACACACAAATGTTTGCAGTGATTGTAAAATTATGCAGCCTTCAAAAAACAAAATTTAAAAATCCGTTCACATGCCAGTTCTATTATAGCCCCCATCTGTGCATCTACTGGTTCAGAATGGAAGAAAATCCCTTGCCCAGCATGTTGATCAACTGATTATGATAAACTACATCTCTCAGTAACATCCCGTTTCGATGATGTACAGCTGGTTCTCTCTCTCTCTCTCTCTGTTTCTTTCTCCTTTTCCCTCCATTTTTCTCCCAGGCTTTCTCCTCAGTGCTTTGTAGCCAATGGAAGAATTGATAAAGCCTTTAAAATACCTGATCTGAAGTCTTGATCCAAACCACTGCACTCAGTAGGAGCCTTTCAAAATAATTCAGTGGAGTTTAGATCAGTATCTGATTGTAAAAGGCAAGGAGCAGTGAAACATACCCTCTGCTTTTTTCTTCCCACAAAGCTATGGACATTTTTATCTTCTTTTGAAGGCCCTTAGGGATTTAAATCTGCTTCTCAGGCTGTGCCATGGTGTGGAATGATCAGCAGTAGCAAGAGCACTGCCTTACAGGGCTCCTGTCTGCATTCACAAGCTGATGTGTTTGGCAGGAAGACTTGCACTATCCCCTTTTCCTTTCCAGGCTCCCTACTCAGTTGGGCTAACACAGCAGCTGGCGAGATCACAGAATCAATCACACAGAATGTTAGGGGCTGGAAGAGGCACTGAACGATCATCTAGTCCAACTCACCAGCCAGAGCAGGTCACCTATACCACATCACACTGGAATGCCATATCTCCCCCTTTTCCACCCCACCTGCCCCAATTTGCCCTTCCCCCC
>VWYK01026373.1:9818-19910 GCA_013399775.1 Semnornis frantzii | reverse complement strand
TATATATTATTTTATATAATACTATGTATTATATATTTTTTATATTCTTTATATTTATATATTTTTATATATAGAATATATACACACATATGCTATCTTTCTATATCATAAATAAGGCCATTTCCAATATTATCTGTGAAATGGTGAGAGCAAATCTACAGCAAGAGTCATTCATGCAGTCATCACAGGGAAACAATGCAACCAACCTATATTTCTAACTGAAGTCTGGTCAGAATAGAGCAATGCCATTGGAAGAAGATGCAAACAACGTGGCTGTGTCCATCACCTGTAGATAAAAAACCCCTCCTTGGCAGAGGGGGATGTTTACAACTACCCTAATCAGATTCTTCTCACACATTTTTATTCCACCATGCACTTTCTGTTGTAAATCAGGCTTTTAAAAATAGATAGCAGCACTGTCATCTTATGTCAAGAATGAGAGATGTTTGTTTAATGGGCCTTTAAATTGTTTGTTTTATAAAATGCATATACCAGTACCAGCACAATAACTTCCCACTGTAATTTTTAAGTTGCTCTGTCTTTATGGAACAATAATTTAAAAAATAAATAAATAAAATGACAGGACAAGGATCAGTGTAAATAACAATAAAGCTCTGCTTGTTTGCATTTTACTGAACCACTAGCTCCTAGTTTCTTTCTAGCTGTCTGGTGGTTGCAATCAGTTTTCAGAATTTCTCCTTTTCAGCAACTCAAGAACAAGACACTAATTGGCCAGGCTGGACAAGGTCTTGAGTAACCTGTACTACTGGGAGATGTCCCTGCCTATGGCAGGGGGTTGGAACTAGATGGTCTTTGAGGTTCCTTCCAACCTTACCATTCTATGATTCTAGGATTCTATGATTGTAGCACTCTGAGCTGAACAGGTACACTGTTTCACTTAGGAGCCTTAGTGCAGCTCTGGGGTTTGAATGGAAAGCAGAGGTCACAGAAGACATGGAGGTATTAGGAATGTGGATCTAGATCGTGTCTAGGAGACTCAGGCACTTGAGTTTTACGTTTCACTGTCTTGGTTTCCCAGAGCTCCTTTAAGAAACTCACTTGTCTTATTTTCGATAGCTACTTAGCACATCTTGCTTAAAACACAAGTTAGCATACTCAACTGTTTTAAGCACACATCTCAAATACTTTTTATAGACCTGATGAAATATACTTTTAAATGCACTTATGCAGTTTTTCAGGTGTCTTTTTTCCCATGTTTCTCTGTAAAATGCTGAAAACATCAGAGAGACCAATTAGTTTTTCTTTTTCCTCATCAGGTCACAACTGGAAATGTGCATTTTCAACAAGTTTGCACATTTTTTTTGAATTAACTTAACTTTACAGGCCCCTGAAACACATGGAACCTGTAAATAAAATTCGTTCTTTTGTTTTTGCTTTGTTTGTGTATTTTGTCCTTTTTGTTGTGCTTTGGCTGGTTGGGGTTTTTGTTTTGCTTTTTAATTACTTGCGGTTTCATCTATGCAAATTACCTGCAGTAATAGTGAGCCATTTCACATCACAACAAGAAAGGTTAGGTGATAGGTTGGACTCCATGATCCTAGAGTTCTTTTCCAACTTGGTTAATTCTGTGATGCAGGATATAGGTAGAAAGACAACAAAACAGAGTTGATACTGAAGGGCTGTTTCAGCTCCTTACTTTCTTTAAAAGACATAAAATTATTGTGCAGATTAACTCAGAAAAAAATAGACTGATTATAGAACATTCTAGATGAATTTGGATAACCAGAAATCCCATAAAACTAACAAGTGTTGCTGGTTTTACTTTGGGTTTATGAATTGCAAAACATCCTAGAAATTAAGTGTGACTTGGGTCTTAATAACTTGATTAAATCAGGCACTTTGCCTTCTCTCATTGATCCAAAGCCAAAAGTTCCTGGTTTCAAAAGACTGAGGAGGTTGATGAACAATTTAGCAGAATCAACTGGGCTGAAAGGGTAAGAAACTACAGAGAAACTAAGCTTTCTCCACCTGTACTCCCAAAGCACACACTAGATAGAATTTGTATTGTGCACCGGAGAGGAATTACACAGAAGGATTAGTAGCAGTGTTTTAAAGAGTACTAGAAAGAAATAGAAAAGTTTCAAGGAGTGGAATCATAGAATCAACCAGTTTGGAAGAGACCTCCAAGCTTATCTAGCCCAACCTATCACCCAACCCTAGCCATCAAACGGACCATGGCACTAAGTGCCCCATTCAGGCTTTACTTCAACACCTACCGGGACAGCAACTCCACCACCTCCCTGGGCAGCCCATTCCAATCTCTCTGTCAAGAACTTCCTCCTAACATCCAGCCTAGACCTCCCCTGGCACAACTTGAGACTGTGTCGTCTCCTTCTGTTTCTGGGTGCCTGGCAGCAGAGCCCAACCCCACCTGGCTACAACCTCCTTTCAGGTAGCTGTAGAGAGCAATGAGGTCTGCCCTGAGCCTCCTCTTCTGCAGGCTGCACACCCCCAGCTCCCTCAGCCTCTCCTCACAGGGCTGTGCTCCAGACCCCTCCCCAGCCTTGCTACCCTTCCCTGGACACCTTCCAGCACCTCAACATCTCTCTTGAATTGAAGGGCCTAGAACTGGACACAGCACTCAAGGTGTGGCCTGAGCAGTGCTGAGCACAGGGGTAGAATCACCTCCCTGCTCCTGCTGGCCACACTGCTCCTGATCCAGGCTAGGATGCCATTGGCTCTCCTGTCCACCTGGGCACACTGCTGGCTCATCTTCAGCTACTCTCTACCAGCACTCCCAGGTCCCTCTCTGCCTGGCTGCTCCCCAGCCACTCTGTTCTCAGCCTGTAATGATGCTTGGGGTTGTTGTGGCCAAAGTGCAGAACCTGGCACTTGGACTTGTTAAATCTAATCCCATTGGCCTCTGCCCACCCATGCAGCCCGCCCAGGTCCCTCTGCAGAGCCCTCCTACCCTTCGACAGATCCACAACTGCTCCTAGCTTGATGTCATCTGCAAACTTACTGATGCTGGACTCAATGCCCTCATCCAGATCATTGATAAAGATATTGAATAGGATTGTGCCCAGCACTGATCCTGGGGCACACCATTGGTGCCAGCTGCCAGCTGGATGTGAGACCGTTCACCACCACTCTCTGGGCCAGTTCTTGAAAGAAGTATTTATAGGAAAGAAAGTCATGTTCATGCCTGACATCAAGAAGAGGCAAGCATGAAACAGACATAGGAAAGTAATGAAAATAAATAGTGAATGACTCTTACTCACCTGAAATCTGAAGAAAAACAATGTCTGCTGCAGTGTAAAGGAGGAGGAGCAGAAACAAAATAATTCAGGTATTTTTCAGAAGTTAAACTGAGTTTTGTGAAAAGACATATTGCTGAACATAACTTCAAAGGCAAGATAGCTAAAAACAAACAAATGAAACCCCCCGAAACAATCCAAACCAAAAAAATGTGGGTCTGAAGCAGGTGGAAAATAAAGTTGCTTGATGCAACCACATTGGAACTTCAGATAATGTCTTCTCAAGTACTAGGAAAAGAACAAGGATGTGAAATGAGTTATTTTATGAAGGTTTAAAAAAATATCTCAAGTCAGGCAACATGGTACCCTTGCAGCAGCTCTAGTATTATGCTTCTAGTATAAGGTCTGGGAAAGAAGCCAGCAGCCATTAATGTTTGACCTCACTATCACATGAAGCTTAAGGAATGAAATCTGAAGTGCAGAATTCTGACAAGAGAAATGCAGAAGAAGAAAATAGTGACATAAGTAGAAAGCAAGATAAGGCGCAATGCAGGTTTCCTAAAGGTAGGAGCTGACAAACTTGACATCCCTCTTTGATATGATTTGCTAGACAAGGGCAGAACAGCAGATCTGATCTATGTGGCAGTGAGCAAAGCATTGGATTTTCTGTTGCACATGGCGTTGCTAGGAGAAAAGGGGGATTAGAATTGCATAGTTAGTAGCTATAGATCAGCTGAAACAGGAGGCTTAACGGGGCTGGTAGAGGCAACTGCCAAGCCAAAGGGATTTCTGAAAGTGTTTTTGCAATGGCTGATCCTGAATCATAAAATGGTTTAGGTTGGAAGGGACCTCAAAGCTCAGCCAGTTCCAACCCCCTACCATAGGCAGGGACACGTCCTGCTCAAACAAGTTACTTAAGGCCTCATCCAGTTTGGTCTTGAACACCTCCAGGGAGGTTGTGGAGCACAGAATCACCCAATCTTCGATTTTGGCTCCACAGCAACAGACCAGGGATAGTACAACTTGTCTTTGGTTTCACAGCAACAGGCTAGGGATAGTGCAACTTGTCTTTGGCCTCACAGTAACAAGCTAGGGATAGTGCAACTTCTCCTCTGCTTTCACATCCAGAAGGCTTAGAGCATGGAGGCCTTCAGCACAGGTTGTTCCAACCAGTAGATCTGTTTCTGTTGCATGGTGCTACTTGCTAATGCAGACCCAGTGCTGGTATCCTGGAGGACTTGAGTCATAGAAAAGATAGATAATGTACACAGTTCCAGGTCATGCATCTGAGACTAAGGGAAAAACTCCTCATGTTTGGAAATGCCAGAGGGGGAAAAAAAAGGTTACTGCTTCATCAGAAGATGGTTTTGAAACGCAAATGCAACACAGTGAGTATCCCTGTGAGGAAAGGGAATGCCAGAGTAGACTACCATACCTGCACCTTCACTTAGCTATATTTAACTAAGTCTGGGCTACCACAGCGTCTGTTTCAAGGCCTCTCTGTCACTCTGCAGCTCTCAGACTCTCAGGGGATAAACAATTGCATCTCCTCTGCTTGATTCATGGTGGGACACACCCCTAGGGATGCATCCCATAGCCCTCATCCAGAGACGTGCATAAGTTTTCTTGAAATAGGAGAGAGGCAGTGCCACTGCCATGGTGCAGTGCTGGCTGCTTTAGCCTCCTGGACCAAATGCCACCTTTGTGGGAGGCTCTGAGGTCAGGTTCTGGGCTGTTGATGCCTGAGGTGCTACCGAGAAAAGAAAGGTAGCATTGTGAGGTCATTGTCCTTGAGCAGAGGGATGCGAGGCTCAGTTGAGAGACATTTATGAAATTTTCTGCTTTGGAGAGGCTGGCACCTGGCACCTTCCACCTGAGACCCAGTTTAGCCATATAGGAGCAGCTGATAGCCCATGCTTAAGCTCAATAATAAACAAAAAACAGGACATTGAACTGCTAGAGACTGACCAGAGGAGGCCATGAAGATGCTCAGATGGCTGCAGCAGCTCTGCTCTGAGGACAGGCTGAGTTGGGGCTCTGCAGCCTGGAGAAGAGAAGACTTCCAGGAGACCTTAGAGTAGCCTTGCAGTATGTGAAGGGGGCTACAGGAAGGCTAGGGAGGGACTATTGACAAGGTCTTGCAATGACAGGACAAGGGGCAATGGGTTTGAAGTGTCAGAGGGGAGATTGAAACTGAATGTTAGGAGGAAGTTTAAAGAACAGTGAGGATGGTGAGACACTGGCACAGGTTGCCCAGTGAGATTGTGGACCACAGAATCACCCAATATGATCTTTGATCACATTGGGTGATTCTGTGCTCCACAACCTCCCTGGAGGTGTTCAAGGCCAGGTTGAATGAGATCTTGAGTGACCTGTACTAGTGGGAGGTGTCCCTGCCTATGGCCGGGGGTTGGAAGTAGATGATCTTTGAGGTCCCTTCCAACCTTACCATTCTATGATGCTATGAAAACAAAGAAAACCTAATGAAACACCAACTGAAGCCTAACATACAGAGAGCAACATAAAAGAGAGCTGGAGAAGAGACAACAGGCCTGAGTCTATGAGAAATGGAAAGCAGTTATATGTGGCACAAATTTGAAAGGGGTGAGTACAGGCAATCTCCCCACCCCTCCTCCCCTGACTTTGTCTCTGAGCTACTGGTCCTACTCCATCAGCAGCAAGAGTAGAAAGCTTGTGCTTATCTGGAGCCCCTGGAGTCAGGCTGTGAAAGGCAGTCTGACCACAGCCAGTATTATGAACTATTCAAACTGACCTGGTAGATTTTGGGGGAAGGGTTATTAGGTATGCTTGAAAGATATTTAAGAAAGAATCATTTAGATTCTTCAGTTTTGCTTAAGAATTCAGCAGGGTGGAAAGCTTTCCGAGAGCTGCCCTAAATCATGGGATGTTAACCTACTTAAGTTACATTATGCTCAAAAGCTATGGTGTTGGATGACATGGAAAAATCCAGGGGGAACTAGATCAATCAGAAATTAAGACTTCCAGATGCCATTTTATAAATTAATGATTTGATTTCCCATTTGTACAAGTGCTGATGTAAACAATTCTCAGAAATCTCCTAGTACAGAAGAAAGCAAAGGGCCCAGCAGCGTATTTTAGCATTACGGCAGTTCAACAAGTGTATTTACTGAAGTTCCTTGGGGGGTTGTGGATCATAGACACAGAACTATGCTTTATGGGCCAAATTCTGCTCTCAAGCTTCATTAGAGGCTTTAAACTGGCATAATGGAAAATGAACATGCTTCCTCTGAGATCTTCAAGTCTCCTTTGAAATAAGGACAAAAATAGGAACTAAAAATATTTACCATCTGGAAGTAACATATATTCCACAAAAGGGAAAAAGAAGGGAAATAGCCACCAACTCTGGGTTTGATTGCCTCCTACAGACATAAAGAGCCATCCACCTAACTTTTCTTTCTTTGGCAAGCTCTCCCACTAGTTAGAACTGGTTTGACAATTCTGAGTGTTGACTCACTTTTGCTGAAATCCTCTGCTTCTTCCTCCCCTTCCCTGCATCTTTAATATCCAGCTTCTGGGATCACGGAAAAGTCTCAGGTTTTTCCCTGCGCCCCATAGCACAATTCCAGCTTTAGTAGTTGTCAGGATGAGCTTTAAAACCACTAGCTTCCAACAGCAGATAAGCAAAGAATAATATTTGGTATGTTTTACCAATATTTATCAATATCATCCAGGTTGGACGAGGCCTTGAGTGACCTGTACTAGTGGGAGGTGTCCCTGCCTATGGCAGGGGGTTGGAACTAGATGATCCTTGAGGTCCCTTCCATCCTTACCATTCTATGGTTCTATGATTCTATCAATATTTATCAATAATATTTTATCAATATTTATATATTTTATCAATCTGATAATATTTAAGCCCATCTCATGACTTTATGAGTAGGGTTCTGACATAGAAGTTTGTTTGCTTTTTGTTAAAAAGATGATGCTCTTGTTATGTCAATGGGTACTCAACATCTAAATAAAGAAATTGACTAAAGTTCTGCAAACCAAACAATCTCTTCTTAAATTTCTTCTCACTTCAGTGCTAACTGACAGCTAATACTCCGGGCAGAAAACACCCCCATCTTCCTGAAGTAGAGTCAGGTATACAGAAGTTTATCCTTTGTTTTTCTGATAAAATGCCTCTTTATAGTATTATTGAGGGGATTCAGTTACTCCCTATGCTCCAAGTCTAACAAACAGTCTAGAAATTCCAGTTCTCTTAAAAAGAAATATATATTTGTTTTAGTTGCTTACCACAATCATTCAAACAGCCCTTTTTTTTGGTTTGTTTGTTTGTTTTTTTTTTTAAATGATGTCTCATTTTGCTTAATATGTTTAAGGTCATAGTCAAGGAAACAAACAAGCAAAAAGGCAAAAAAAGAAGGAAAAGAAAAAATAAAAAAATATATAAAAATCATAGAATCACAGAATGGTAAGGTTGAAAGGGACCTCAAGGATAATCTAGTTCCAACCCCCTGCCATAGGCAGGGACACCTCCCACTAGCACAGGTCACTCAAGACCTCATCCAACCTGGCCTTGAACACCTCCAGGGAGGGAGCAGCCACAACCTCCCTGGGCAACCTGTGCCAGTGTCTCACCACCCTCACTGCAAACAACTTCCTCCTAACATCCAGTTTAAATCTTCCCTTTGCCCGTTTAAACCCATTGTCCCTTGTCCTGTCATTGCAAGTTCTTGAAATGTATCAACCTTTCCCAGAAAATTAAATTATTGAACCTTAAGGGTCCCTTTTTTTCCCCTCCAGGTTTGCAACAAACCAGAGGCATCTCCTGAAAAATCGCTATGGATAACAACGAAATAATAAGAAATTGTCTAAAAAGCTATTTTCTTATGCCTAAAAAAAATCAGATGTAAACTGATTGGGAAAAAAAGTTTTAAAAAGAAATGTTGTTGTACCCTACAGTTTAGCTGCCTGTCCACTATTTTGGCTAAATTAGAGCATTCCCAACCTGAGGGAGCAATGTTTTCCCATTTCTGCAAGTGGGGCTTGAACATGGTAATAGTGAATTTTGTTAAAACAAACTGCGTGCTGACCCTTCCATCTTGTCGAATAGCAAAGAGACAGAGGTGAACAAATATGATGGTTTGCTTCTGTGCTACTTACTGTGTGCAGTTCTGGAGCCCCCAGCACAGGAACAACATGGAACTGTTGGAGCAGGTCCAGAGGAGGCCACAAAGATGCTCAGAGGGCTGCAGCAGCTCTGCTGTGAGGACAGACTGAGAGAGTTGGGTCTCTGCAGCCTGGAGAAGAGGAGGCTTCAAGGAGACCTTAGAGTAGCCTTCCAATATCTGAAGAGGGCTACAGGAAGGCTGGGGAGGGACTATTGACAAGGTCTTGTAATGACAGGACAAGGGGCAGTGGGTTTGAACTGGCAGAGGGGAGGTTTAGACTGGATGTTAGGAGGAAGTTGTTTGCAGTGAGGGTGGTGAGACACTGGCACAGGTTGCCCAGGGGGATTGTGGTTGCTCCCTCCCTGGAGGTGTTCAAGGCCAGGTTGGACGAGACCTTGAGTGACCTGTGCTAGTGGGAGGTGTCCCTGCCTATGGCAGGAGATTGGAACTAGATGAGATCCCTTCCAACCTTCCCATTCTATGATTCTATGATTGTATGAAATACAGTGAACCTGGTAGAACGAGAATGTTAAGCACTGTCTGTGGGAGGGAAGGCAGGAAATGGGGGACTGTGTTTAAGAAAGTGAAAACCGGGGCAAGCCTACTGAATGGTCAGTCTATCTTTGGAAACATTTCCATTTTGGGTTAGCCTACTGCTACTTGTAGTTCCTGTGAAGTTAAATGTTTCCCATCAAATTCCCATGGACTGCTCATGGCTTGGATGAGTACATGTTCAGCTGGATAAAGTACTAACTGGACAAAGGGGCCCAAAGAGTGGTGGTGAAGAGAGCTAAATGCAGATGGAGGCTGCTCACAAGTGGTGTTTCCCAGGGCTCAGAGCTGGGGTCACTTCTGTTTAATAGCTTACTGATGATCTTGATAAAGACATGGAGTGTGCCAGCAGGTGGCATGAAGTTGGATGGCAGTGTTGATCTGCATGAGGGAGATGGATGTAGTTTAGGGGTGAACTTTGTAGAGTAGGATTAATGGTTGGACTTGATAATCCCAAGGGTCTTTTCCAACCTGACTGATTCGGTGATTCTGCTCACTTCCATGGGAACTGCTTACAGTACAGTACACAGGAACAGATAGCAGATTAATAAGTGACCTGCAGGAAGGAAAACCCAGTAAAAGAGACATCATTCTGACCAGTAGAACCAAAGGGCTGTTTATTGACTGCACACATTTCTACCTCAGGATAGCAGTTGATTTTCACTTGATTTCAACAGGAATTTTGATCTTATGACATTTACTCAGTGCCTTGGAAGAAATGCATGCAATAATCTCAGCATATGGGAAAGTACATCCCCACAAAGGCATGAGCTAATCAATCATGTGTTGGCAAGCACTGCAACACCTGGCAGGGAGAGGGCTTCTGCAGAGACAGAGGTAATAGAGACAGAGGTAATAGAGACAGAGGTAATAGAGACAGAGAAGTAAATACTCTTGTGACGTCTTGAGGCAGGTCATGCCTGGGACATGTAAGAGGTTACTATGGAAATGGGTTTGAAGAAGTAAGCTATCCAATAAAGGCAGTGTCTTACTCCAACAAATGCTCATCTAATGGAGAGTTACTCAGTACTTACTAGGTTCCAGATGGTAGTTTTACAGGGGTCTACTGAACATCAAATAAACAAACAACCAAACAAAAAGTTGTCAGGGTTTCTCTGGAGACATTCAAAACCTGACTGGTCATACTTGGGTGTTACCTGCTCCAG
>VWYK01026372.1:0-16530 GCA_013399775.1 Semnornis frantzii | reverse complement strand
TTAGCTCAAACCAGCACACGAGGCTGTGATGGGTCTCACTCTTCTTCAGCGCCAATTTTCAATTCCCTCTTCCACATTAAGCTTTTCCTAGCTGATAACAAACTGGAAAACAATGAGGAACTGAGACTGGAAAGCAATGAGAAATGCTTCAGGATTAGTTCCGGTTTCTAAATTAAAACAGCACACATCTCTCCACTAGGAGCAACAATGATTCTTCTACAGTCCACCACTAAGGCAGGCAAAGAACAAACAGTAGAACTACTTTCTACACCTAAGGAGACACTCTGCCTATGATGCAATTAAAACTTGTGGATGGGGAAAAAAAAAAAAACAAAAACCCTACATTTCACTAGTGAGAGCACTCATTCGTGGGTAAACTCAGTACTCCAGTATCCCACCACACACCTGCCATGAGTATAAAAATAAGTCTGGGAGAAGCAGAGGGAAAAGCTTTTCTAATCACCACTTAAAAGAAGGATACCTGAAGTGCTTGTAATAACCTGGCAGAACTTCTGTTTCTAAATTCTGTTGAGTGAGATTTAGAAGTAACTAAGGAAAATTATTATTTGGTACCACAGGCAACAGATGGTTCCTGCAACCTGCCAGTTGCCAGATTCTAGGCCAAACTTCTCCCATGTGACTTCATCACACATTAATTTAATTCATTTTGTCCACAGTACCTAGTTATTGGCTGCCAATATTTTGCTGCTCAGTAGTTCCTTGTGCAATAAGATTCACATACTAGTAGTCATGGTACGTGCATGAGTAACAAAAAGGGGGCCTTATTACCTGTTTATGTGGCCTCAGGCTAAGTGCTCTTTCAGGGGAGATAGCTAGGACTGCAGCAGCCACATTGTAAAGTTTAATTAGTGATTGTAAAGAGCTCAACCCACTCAAAAGACAAGCTAATGTAAGAGCAACCTATTTTCCTTTATGACATTAATAATCTCCTTTCAAATTAATCAAGGGAAGATGCATCTATAAACCGCAGCAGATTTTCCTTTGGTTACTCCTAATTGGTTACTCAGGAGCTCAGCCCCAGAGAGGCACAGGTTCACTCAGCAGGCAGGGAGAAAAGCAGAGCTATGGTGGGGAGAGGAGAAGCCTTCGCTTGCCTCACCTCCTAATACCCCTCACTCTATCAGCACCAGACAGCTTTTCACAGCCTAAGTTCTCCTGAGCTCCTTGATGCCAGTTACAGAGAGCTGACATGGTCTGCACCTCCTCATGCCCAGCCATAAGAGATGCAACAGGGCACTCCTATCTAAATAATGTAAATATTAAATATTATGGTTATCTATTAATATTAAATATGATGGTTATCTAAATCATTTGGAAGGTTCTCAGAGGAAGAGGAAGGTGTAAAATCAAGCAGGCTTTTTGTATGCAGTACTACACAGCACCTAGGATCAGCTAAGTACAATTATATAAGCTTGCTTTATGGACTCCTGCATGTTCCTCCACAACAGGGCACTCCTATGTAAATAATGTAAATCATCACAAATCAAGGGGATCTGTAAATCATCACAAATCAAGGGGATCTGTTCATTGGCCACTTCGTGTTTAACCCAGAGTCGTAACCCATAGTTTCTGCACTGCTTAGTCAGGAGGTGTGCAACCCCATTTTGTGGGGAGGTGTCCCTGCCTATGGCAGGGGTTTGGAACTAGATGATCTTTGAGGTCCCTTCCAACCCTACCATTCTATGATTCTATGATTTTCCCCCAAGCCTCCCTAAAGGAAAACTTGTCTCTGGGGCTTCAAAAACAGGCAGCTGGCCATGTGAGGGGAAAAGTGGTAACATTTAACTCCATAGTAAACCATTTGGAAGGTTTTCAGAGGAAGAGAAAGGTGTGAAGTCAGGCAGGCTTCTTGTATGCAGCACTACACAGCACCTAGGATCAGCTAAGTACAATTATATAAGCTTGCTTTATGGACTCCTGCATGTTCTGCCACTTTGGGGGGCTTTTAGAAGTCAAAAAAAGAAAGACAAATTTAAAAGGGATGCATTTAATAGAAGAAAATCCTTCTAAGCATTTAATTAAGATCTAAATAAAGGGGGAAAGATACAAAGTGCAGGCCTGTATATTTAAGTTAGCCTTACAAGGTTTGAGCTACATTTAATTACAAATAAATTTAAAAGCACTTTCAAAGAAGCTGGTTTTCAAACATATGCAATGTGTGCTACCACAGAAAGTAAAGCTGGCTCTACAGTTTACAGGAAAGAGAAGACATACATCACTGTAAAATGCATTTACAGAATCCCTAAAATAGGATTTCCTACAGAATTAAAAGTAAAGCAGAAAGGATATGGAAAACCCATCACTCTGTTGTAGTCTTCCAATTACCTCACAAACACAGGCTGCTGGTAATCACCTGTTAAAAAATACATGGCAATGTAAGGTATACAGTTACTCTGCAGCACTGAGTCACTCTGTTGTCTTGGACTACAGCTCTCTGTTGGCTTTCTGTCAGGTGGCCCCCAAGAGAATCCTCTACAGCTTCCCTATGACAAACATTGCTCATCTAGGGCAGCAGAATCAGAAGTACTCAAAGTACATCTCCTAAAATATCCATTCCCAACAGCTTAGTCCAGGTAGCAGGAGAGAATAAGATTGCAACTGTACCAAAGTACACAACTAGTTGATTTTAAACCACAGGAATGCAGGCTGTTTCATGGTGTGATGGTCTGGGAGTTACCCACCCCCCACCCCCCCCAACACAATGCAATCACCCAGACTAGACTCAGCCAGCTGGAAGTTAAGGACTGAAGCTCTATTTACAGCTTAGCACAATATACAAGCAGAGATATACACAATAGACAGGAATAGTTACAGAAATATACAAGGTAAAGGTAATACAGAAACACAATCCCCCTCCCAGAAATCAGAGTCCCCAGGAGGGGCTCCCAACCACTCTTCCACCTTCTTCCCACCCCTATACCTTACCCTAGGGTCTGGCTTACATGCAAGGTGAGTTTGGAGGATGGGCAAGGAGGGTTAGAAGCAGAATGATGAGTTAGGTTACACAGCAGAAGCCCAGGGAGAAGAATACAGACACCAAACTCCAACGGATAGACTCTGTCTTATCTATGTTTGTGTCCTTGCTTTTTATACATCTCAGCAAACTTATGAGTGAAGTAGCCATCACCACTGTTTCCTTTTCACAGCCTATGATCTAATTTCTTCTCATTAAAATGTCCCAATTAGCCTCAAACCAGCACACATGGTGACAAAAATTAAGTCTGAAGTAACAGTATGATAGAGATAACTGTGTGTAATTGAGCAGAGGAAGACAATAGTGGTATTCAGGAGGATATTTGCTCTTTAGGTAGCAAATATTAGCAAAAAGGTCAGAAAAATTATTTAAGCAGCACTGCTGAGGAAAAGAAAAATTTAAAGCCAAACCTCCCTTAATCTTCACACCCATAAAAGCTAAGAATCCCAAAACCTACTGGGACATCTTCCTTCCCTGCAGACTTTGCAACACTAGGCTAAGAAAAATCTTCTGTTGAAGGTTTTTTTCCCCAAGACACCAGCTAGACACTGATGGCTCCAGACACCCCAGATAGTGCACATTCTCCTTCAATACTTTCACACTCAAAACACAAGACCTTGCACACAGAAATCAGCTGGTGTTTATCGCAGTGAGTTTGCATTAAGAGGGGTTGGCTTGTGCTCCTTCCTTTCCTCCTCACCAGATTCTTGCTTCAGTACTATCTCATCCTGCCCACTGCCAGAGTGGAAATCCACCTCCAGCTCAGTCATTTTATACCTAAACACACATTCACACACTTTTATCAAAACCACCATGGATTTCACAGCACTCCCTGCTCCAGCCCTCTTCCCACAACCTGGGCAGTCTCAACCATTCCACAGAGATATCACTGAAGGTCTGGTGAGTGTCCTACATTCTTCTGGGTGAGATGGCCAGAATCGCATGGAGCTAGTAACTGTATCAATATCGAGTAGAGATTTTGATGCTGTTAGTAAAGCAAAACAAAACTGAATTTGTTTAGGAATAGGAGAAATCCAAATAAAACCCAAGGTACCTCAGCATACTACTCAATCTAATCTGCAGTTCCTACTCATTTGGGTTCTCTTTTGATTCTTTTATAGCTTACATCTTGGAGGTATTGAAGTGGCTAACACTAAGCAGTGTGATTAGAACTGATCCAATAAGTCGCCTGTTCTGCACCAAGGGAACACTAACGCTATATTTAAAGGACAAAATTAAAGCATTTGACTTTGAACCAGAGTCACACGTGAAAATCCATGCTCCTATCCATGTACTAAACCTCCCGAACACAAAATATTTCTCCATACATATCATGTAATTATTATTTCTCTATGTTGCTAACCGTGTGTCTGGCCATACTGACATCATCTAAAGAATAGCAAAAACTCAAGCAGTCAGTGCTAGAAGTGGGAGTTAAGGGGGGAGACCTACAATGCAAAGCATACACTTCTTCCACAGTTAACTACAACATTCACCAATCCATTCAAGGTGATCAGGTTTGAGTTTCTAGGCAAGAGACTAAGTCAGTTGAAGATCTTTCTTTGACCCCAAACAAACCATCTTGATCTTCACCACAGGGGAATGGAACTATTTTCTACTACTAATAGAGATTTCGAAAAAAATAAAAATCCTAAATGGCAAATTTAAAAAAAAAAAAATGTAAAAAATTATTATTTAAAAAAAAAAAATTTAAAAAATAAAAATTAAAAACAAAAAAGCATGAAAAACCCAGCAAAACAAAAAAAAAACCCACCCACATAACCAGAGCAAGAGCTCCTCAGAGAGTAGGCCCAAGCCTAAGTGAAAGCCTCTGTCAGAGAGCAGGGGGAGGAAGAAGAGGTGAGAAGAGAGTAACATAAGGCCTACAGTCTTGTGTAAAGCAAGCATTTTTACTCATCATGCTATTAAGCATTTTATTATTTCAGTGACTCCATTATCCCCATTTCATGCTCACAGGTTGGTGCTTTTCCATTATCAAGTTCTGTCCACAATGCCAATGGCCCAGAAAAGAAATTAGTTTCTCCCCTTTAAGAGCTGTGTTTGACTTTAATTACACTTATACTTGCTTGGGAAATCAGACTTCACTCTGAACAGAGTTATGAAGTGGAAAGGGGGGAGAAAAGTTAGAAAGAACTTCCTGCTAACATCCAGTTTGAATCTCCCCTCTGCCAGTTCAAACCCATTGCCCCTTGTCCTGTCATTGCAAGACCTTGTCAATAGTCCCTCCCCAGCCTTCCTGTAGGCCCCCTTCAGATACTGGAAGGCTACTCTAAGGTCTCCTGGAAGCCTTCTCTTCTCCAGGCTGCAGAGCCCCAACTCTCTCAGCCTGTCCTCATAGCAGAGCTGCTGCAGCCCTCTCAGCATCTTTGTGGCCTCCTCTGGACCTGCTCCAACAGTTCCATGTCCTTCCTGTGCTGGGGGCTCCACAACTGCACACAGGACTCCAAGTGGGGTCTGAGGAGAGCAGAGCAAAAGGGCAGAATCCCTTCCCTTGCCTGCCGCCCACACTGCTCTTGCTGCAGCCCAGCACTCAGTTGCTGTCTGGGCTGCACTCACACTGCAGGCTCATGTTGAGCTTTTCATCACCCCAGACCCCCAGGGCCTTTTCCTCAGGGCTGCTTTCAGCCATTCCCCACCCAGCCTGCAGTTGTGCTTGTGATTGTGCCTACCCAGGTGCAGGACCTTGCACTTGGCCTTGTTGAATTTCATGAGGTTGGCCTGGGCACAGCTCTGCAGCCTGTCCAGGTCCCTCTGGATGGATCCCTGCCCTCTAGCAAGTCGACTGTGCCACACAGCTTGGTACCATCTGCAAACTTGCTGTGGGTGCACTGATTCCTCTGTCCATGTCACTGACAAAGATGTTAAATAGCACTGGTGCCAGCACTGACCCCTGAGGGATGCCACTTGGCACTTACCTCCAGGTGGACATTGTGCTGTTGATCACCGCTCTCTGTGTGCAACCATCCAGTCCAATTCCAATTAAAAGTTCCTAAGCTCTTATTCCTAAAGCTTCAAGCCAAAGCCACTACTTAAGGACAAAGGAGTGTGGGGGTTTAATTATTTTTTTTAAGTTTTCTTTTATCGGTCATCTATTCAGAAAATTGCTGACATTATTCTTCACACAGACATGGTTATCAATCATTAGGAAATACTTTTATCTGGAACTGCTCATAAGAAACTGAAGTCTTTCCAAGATGAGCTTAATGCAGACAGATAGTAGTTCGAGGGAAAGGAAAAAAGAAGCGAGCATGGGGTAAGTCTGGTTACCTACTCTTCCATGTGGGTTATTACTCGAGTTCGAAAAAAGCAAAGCACTGCAGTCACAGCATACAGAGAAGGCTCTGCAGAAGTGGGCAAGAAGCAGTCATAACAGAATGCTCCACAAAACATGCCTTTGCTTTTTAACTCATTCATTTCACCTTTTACACCCGAGTTTCTCAATGACACACTATGACGTTGCTTGCCCAGGTGGTGTCAGATTATTTATTCCTGCTCAGCAGCACAGTCAAACCTTCACCTTCCATCCCTTTCTGCCTCTCCTGCACTCCACTTTTTCTCTCCTCCCAGCCTTTCATTCCTCTATCCTTACCCCTCCTCATTCCATTTTAATCAAGGTTCTTTCCTAATTAAAACAAACAAATACAAGGAAGCAATTAACATCTTGAAGGAAGCAGATGGTGGAATAGTGCCATTTTGTTATTGCAGTAAGCCTTAACTTGCCATCTCTTCAAACTTTCTGCACTTTAATTAAGCACTGTTACAGGCAAGTTCAATGGGCTCTGGAGTAGGGTTTACCCAATTAGCTCCTGGAAAGCTCACGGTGCATGGTGGCAGGCTAAGAATGCTATGCAGTATGCAGCTGGAAAGGACAACCCTGGGGCCAAAAGGCACTAAAACATGCAGCAGGCAAGAAAAGGAGCAAGGGGCAACTGAAGGTCAGTGGTGTGGCAGAAATGCAAACTAGTCTGCCAGAACATGGTAGAGCAGGGCGTCCCTACCATCTCCAGTATACCCACCTCTTCAATCCTCTTTTGCCCTTATGCCTCCAGACACAACAGACTGGCAAAGAAACAGCAAGTAAGGATCTCAAATCATCTAGAAAAATACACCCAGAAAGCGTATTTGTGTTCACAGTCAGCCTGGCACTGCTCAACACAGGTCTGAGTAGACAAAGTAAGCATTTAAAAGCAGTTGTGTCAGCCAGGGTTATCCTCTCACTCGGCTCCACATCGACGTGCCAGAAATGCAGTCAATGGAAAGATGCTGTGATCCAATCTACCTATGCCCTACCATGTTCTGGCAGATGATTCAACAAAGAGATGAGTGCCTCTGAATTCTACTTGCAAACATCTAAAGGGGAAAAAAAACCAAACACCCAACATGACTCAGATGGACACAGCCCTATAGGTTCCAAGCTTCTCTGCACAGGAGCATCTCAATTCTCTGCACTCATATAAGGAAAAATATGCATCCATTTTACAGACAGGAAAACAAGGTACAAGCAATTTCTGTGATTCCCAGTGTCACACACAGGTTATGCAGATGAAAGATTTTTCTGTTTCTCTCAATCACTTTGAATCATCATTCTTTCCTAACCAAGGTTAGAATATGAGTCATGGAAGGCTTCTCAAATTAAGAAGCCAGACAACATCCCCATGGGTCATCTGGCTTGGGAACTTCTCTGAATCGATTTCTTATTGAAGCAGAGGGGGGTGGAGGGTGTGAATCCAATCCTGCCTTAAAGATTTCTATTAATGCAGAGTTTGTAACAACTGCCAGAACATTTTTTCAGGGCCTAGTTACCATAGTTGTTAAAGATTTGCACCCTACTTCTAGCTCAGATTTGTCTATTTGAGCCTCTTACCACCTGATTTTGTTTTGAATGTAACTATCTATATATATAGTTATATAAACTGGAAGATTGGCACCTTATTTGTAGTTCAGGTTTGTCTGTTTCAGCTTCTAGTCAGTGGATCTTGTTATATACCTTTGCCTGCTCAACTGCAAGCCCATTTATGGCAAAATCCCCTCTTCCTTCCCCAAGCATTTAAAACAATATGCAACAGGCATCGACTGAGGACTCATATTGTTGTGTCCTGACATCTCTCCACTCAAAAGTTTTCAACTCGAATAAGGAAACCATTGAACATAATACTAAGAAATGCAACCACAGGATACTGTAATTAGTGATGTTTTCTTTACAGGTCTCTTACTATTCTGCCACGTGCAATGCAAACATATTTCTTATGTTCTGTATTTAATTGTGAAAACTCAGAACTTATGAACATCCAGTTCTCAACACAACTATGATTTAGCCTTGAGTACAGATGTAAGATTTTTTTGTTTGCCTGCGAATTTTATCATAATTATGGCTTAAATGCATCACACAGAGAAGAGCATTTAGGAGTGTTAAGGGAACAGAAACTCTCAATTTGCTGACTTTGGGTAGTTAAATCCTCTGTTATATTGTCACACTATAGGGTACTACGCACACACAATAGGATTACAGAATTATTTAGGTTGGAAAAGACCTGTAAGATCACTGAGACCAACCGTTCACCTAACACAGCTAAGTCCACCACTAAACCATGTCACTAAGCACCACATTTACACACCTCTTAAATACCTGCAAGGATGGTGACTCAGCCACTTCCCTAGCAAGCTTGTTCCAGTGAAGGGCTTGACAATGCTTTTGGTGGGAGAAATCTCTCATGTCCAACCTAAACCTCCCCTGCTGTCACTTGATGCCATTTCCTCTTGTCTTCTTGTTACTTGGGAGGGAAAAAAAAAAATGACACCACCTCATTAAAACCTCCTTCCATGCTGTAGAGAGCAGTAAGGTCTCCCCCATCTCCCCTCAGACCAAACAACCACATCTCCCTCAGCCACTCCCCAGAAGCCCTGCTCTCCACACACTTCACCAGCTTTGTTGCCCTTCTCTGGACACATTCCAGCAACTCAATGGCTTTCCTCTAGTGAGAGCCCCAAAACTGAACAATACCCAAGATGTGGCCTCACCAGTGCTGAGTGCAAGAAAACAATCACTTTCATAGAATGGTAAGGTTGGAAGGGACCTCAAAGATCCAACCCCCTGCCATAGGCAGGGACACCTCCCACTAGAACAGGCAGTGACCTCGTCTAAGGCCTCGTCCGACCTGACCTTGAACACCTCCAGGAAGGTGTATTGCTTGTCACAATATTCCTGATAAAAACCAGGATGCTGTTGGCCTTCTTGGCCACCTGGGCACACTGCTGGCTCATGTTCAGCTAGCTGTCAACCTTCACCCTTGGGTCCTTTTCTGCTGGGCAGTTTTCCAGCCACTCTTCCCCAGGCCTGTAGCGTTGCATGGGGCTGTTGCAGCGCAAGCACAGGACCTGGCACTTGGCTGTGTTGAATCTCATACAACTGATCTCAGCTCAGCAATGTAGCCAGATCCCTTTGTAGCACCTTCCTACCCTCAAGCAGATCAACAGTCCCCCCTAGCTTAATGTCATCTGCAAAGTTACTGAGGGTGCACTCAATCTCCTCATCCAGATCATTGACAGAAATATTAAACAGAACCAGTTCCATCACCAAGCCCTGAGGCACATCACTTGTGATCAACTACCAAATGTGCTTAACTCCGTTCATCACCACTCCTAGGGCTCAGTCATCTTGACAATTTTTTAACCCAGTGAAGAGCACACCTGCCCAACCACTGAGCAGCCAGTTTCTCAAAGAGAAGTCTGTGGGTAAGGGTGTCAAAGGCTGTACTGAAGTCCTGGTAAACTACATGCACAGCCTCTTCTGTCAGGAAACACTTTGTATTAAATGGACATGTGAGCAATCCAACCTGTGCTAACTGCTAATTGCAAGCTGAAAAGTTTCACAGTCTACATGAAGGTTTAGCCTGAGGGCAAGGACACCAGCTGTGAGCTGCCTCCAGGAGAAATGGACAACAATGGGCAATCAAACCAAAACAAGAGGACTCTGAGGTCTCAACAGATAACGATGGGCCAGTCCCTTAGTACCCTCACAGCTCTAAGGATTTACACCAATTGCATAATGCCAGCAGCTTGTCCCTTAATGATTTAGACCAATTACCTGATGCCACAGAGTTCCTTGCCTTAATGATTTGGACCAACTGCTTAACAATTAACTCACCCTCATAGTCTGTTAAAAAGTATGTAAGGGTATACTGGTATTCAGCCTAGAGAAGAGAAGGCTTCGAGGAGACCTTCCAGTATCTGAAGGGGGCCTACAGGAAGGCAGGGGAGGGATTACTGACAAGGTCTTGCAATGACAGGACAAGGGGCAATGGGTTTGAACTGGCAGAGCAAAGATTGAAACTGGATGTTAGGAGGAAGTTTTTTCCAGTGAGGGTGGTGAGACACTGGCACAGGTTGCCCTTTGATCACATTCTGTGATTCTGTGCTCCACAACCTCCCTGGAGGTGTTCAAGGCCAGGTTGGAGGAGGCCTTGAGTGACCTGTACTAGTGGGAGGTGTCCCTGCCTATGGCAGGGGGTTGCAGCTAGATGATCTTTGAGGTCCCTTCCAACCTTATCATTCTATGATTCTATGTTCATATTCAATAAACAGGCATTGCTTGGATCATATTGGTCTGCATATAGCTCTGTCCAGAATCTATCGCAACACTTTTCCTCACCCACTAAGCAAGTTATCATGTCATAGCCAGACAGGTCAGTCAAGCAGGACCTGCCTTTCATAAACCCATGCTGACGAGGAGTGATCACCTGGTTGCCCTGGTGACATGTCATGTGATGGCACTCAGGATAATCTGCTCCATAACCTTCCCTTGTACTGAGGTCAGACTGACAGGCCTGTAGTTTCCCACATCCTCCTTCCTGCCTTTCTTGTAGATGGGCATCACATTTGCGACCCCCCAGACAGCTGGGACACACACACACACACACACACCAAGTCAGCCAGGACTACTGGTGAGTGATTGAAAGTGGCTTGGTGAGCAACTCCATCAGCTTCCTCAGTACCCTTGCATTCATTCCATCTGGCTCCATAGACTTGTAAGTGGTGTAGCAGGTTACAAACCACTTTCCTTTGGATTATCAGGGCTTCATTCTCACTATATTTATTTTTCATTATCAACACAACTTTCAAATAGTTTGATATGTATATGCAATCTCACACTAGAAGCACACTCACAGTAGAAGCACACTTACATGCAACCAGTTCACATCTATCCTTTCTTAAGGCATGCTCATATGTGAAGTACCACATAAAACTGTATCATTTTCCCTAAAAGCAGCTGTGTTCAGATCCATGTACTGTCAAAAAAAAAAAAAAGTGTTACCCTCAATTACTGTAATAGAAGACCTGTTTTGTACTAAGTGTATTGTCTGTCTGATTATGTGACCTCATAGATCAATTTGGCCATGCAATTGCATTAGGTAGATGCTTAACATAGATGCACTAATAGGAAGCAGCAGAATGTTGGTTTTATGAATTAAATCTGAGCTGCCTAGTTGCAACTTACCCCCAGCCTATGGGGGTGAGCAAACCCCACCAACACCTCTCGAGCAGAGCTCATGTTGCCACAGGGACCAGCATCTATCATCCAAGCCATGAAAATCAGATCCTTCTGATTCGTAAAACTACATAAGCTAAACCAGTTTATGCAGAGATTTAAAACGTGAGGGTCCTGTGCTGAGGCCCAGCAGGTGGATCTGCACACAAACCTGGCAATGAGTTGCCTTACAACAGTACGCTGAGGCTCTAACGTATTTGAGGTTTGCCTTCAGCCATCACGCCAGACACTGGTTAGACCTACTCTGAAACAGCACATGCTACTCCAATCATCTGTACTCCTGATGGAGGAAGCCAGACTAAGCAAGTTTCATGAAAGCCTGCAAGAACAAACCAGACAATCCAGCACCTACTTCATGAAAAAAGACTAGGACAACATGAAACTTTTAGCCCAAGAAGACGAAGACCAAGAGAGATGACTACTGTCTATATAAAGACATTTAAGTTGAAGAGCAATACTGGCAGCAGAGCAAAGGTGTATAAACTGTCTATAAGTAAGTGCATACTGGGAATTAAAATAACATTTCCGACAAACAGCAGACTCAAAGTCTGAAATAGCCATCCATCCAGAGAAAAAGAGCAGGCATCTGCCTATGGCAAGGGGTTAGAACTAGATGATCCTTGAGGTCCCTTTCAACTTTACCGTTCTATGATAGAACTAATGGAGTTTATTTTCTCTAGTAGATAAACAGCTGCATGTCATTGGACTCAGGAGGTCTTCTGTAGTCCCATGTTCCTACACTGAGCCAGGTAAATATTGTAAAGACCACACGAGAAGGCACAATCTGAGTCCCAATAAATATTAGAAAGGATATAAGACAAACTTGAAGGATGGTATAGGAGAGAAACAGTTCCCAGTATTCCATTCCAAACAATGTTTGAAGTCTCCAAAATAGCTTCACTGTACATAACCATATGCTGTAGGTCATACAGTTTCCTCCATTACCCAGGCAATTGGAGTGGATCATTATAATGGCCACTTCTGGCCTTAAAATCCATGGATCACAAAGCAAGGTAAAACGATACAAGCATCAACAGAAAACCTGAAATACGACTTACATTCACTCAGCATAAAGAACCTGACAGTTGATTCAGATCTCAAACATTGTTCTAGCCATGAAGCACAGCATGACCTAGGGCACATGCAAAGGTTAGATGTAAACTCCAAAATGTCTGATCTGTATTTGGTAAGAGTCCAGGGATGCTTTCACAGCACTTGTTTTTGCTTTTCTTTGGCATCACTTGGAAAAACATAAGTCTCTAGGTAAAAGAATACACTACTACAAGTCGAAGGTGCAAAAAAAATACAGTGAATGTCATCCGACATGAGGATAAGGAGCAAAAGGTAGTTATCCTAAGAAAGCATCACCACACTGTCTAATTGAAGCCTTTGGAGCAATTTTTAAAGCAAAATGGTGACTGCAGCTTTTAGAAGCCCGTCCACAGGAACAGGCAAGGCACAACCTCTGCCTCGCCCAGATTTCACCCTGCAACTATGCTCCATCTTACCAACTACCCTCTGCATATTTAGCCAGCACCCTCTTCAACCACTCAGTCCTGTTTTCCAACTCCAGGCACAAACTATGCTGAATCCCTTAAAAAACAAGAGGAGAGTGATCACACAGCTTCCTCTAGAAAATACCCTCGGAGAAGAGCAATCTCTAACGTGGACAAAGCAGGCAAAACAATCAGAATGGGAAAGGGGCAGAGGACACATCTGACATGAATTTAGTGCATCTTTCTGTTTGAACTCTCAGATGAAACTCAAGCCTTCCTTGCCTATGGGTAACCAAAGAAAGTGCATTTACTTCAAGGGGGAGCTGATTCCTAGAGCAGACTACATGCACACAAGTCTCCGATGTGGCTGAGGAGATGCCAAGTCTGAGTAGAGCTCTGGGGATCTTCAGATGAGACAGAGTATCTAAAAACCTGCAAAAACCAAATATTTATGGGCTATAAATACACACAAGCATATTCCTCCTCCTCTCACCACAGAGACTCCCACTACAAAGTGTCTTGCAGTGTCAGACATACTGACAAAGGAAGCAGAAGCTTGCAATTTTTTCCTCTGCTCCACATAGCAAGGCCATGTTCTTTATTCCTACTCCTCTGATATTTATCCCTCCCTTTCTTCTCCATCTTCTGCCTCAAGCCAGAGGCTTGTCTGCTGTCTCTTCATGTCAGAAACATGCAAGCTTGTTTGGTTTAAAAGGTCAATCACAGCTTGTTTGTACTAAGTCTCTGATGCAAAAATCTCTTACTATAAGCTAGGAAAAATACCGGAGAAAAGACAGTGCTGGATAGAGAAGCATGAGATCTGGGTAGCATATAAGGGGCATGGACACATAGTTAGGGCATTGCTTTACTGAGACAGCATCCATTAGGCAAGCGATGTGCAGGTCTGTGTTCCTGGTCAGTAGCAAATCACCCCATTTAATCCCTCTCCTAACAAGAAAGGCTTAGGACAAATGAGGCTACCTCATATTCATCCTAAGCTAACAGCACCCACAAAGATGGAACAGGTTGCCCAGGGAGGTTGTGGCTGCTCCCTCCCTGGAGGTGTTCAAGGCCAGGTTGGAGGAGGCCTTGAGTGCCCTGTACTAGTGGGAGGTGTCCCTGCCTATGGCAGGGGGTTGGAACTAGATGATCTTTGAGGTCCCTTCCAACCTTACCATTCTATGGTGGATCATCAGACCAACCTCATACATTCATCTAAACCAACTGATTGTGCCTCACAAAATTTAACTTCTCAACACCAGAAAAGGAGATTAAAAAAATAACAATTGTTATTTTGTTTCTGAGACAAGTTGTTTTCTGAGAAGGGAAATGGATAAAGCTATGAAGGCTGACACTGCCATGACAGTAAGTCATGATCACAGGATGTCAGGGGTTGGAAGGGACTCCTGAAGATTGAGTCCAACCCCCCCTACCAGAGCAGGACCATAATCTAGTGCAGGTCACTCAGGAATCCATCCAGATGAGTGTTAAAGTCTCCAGAGAAGGAGAACAAGCAGGACATTTTAAAGATGTCCCATGAGTTGTTATGGGGTTTTTTTTATTTTTTTTTTTTTAATGTATATAAAAAACATTAAAATATGTCACAGTTTGAGGCTGGGTGCCTTTAAGAACCATAAAGCTGAGGGCCTCCAGAGGCTAGCCAGGTCCTGGAGGTGGACTGGAAAGTAATTTTTTGTTATTTCATTCCCCTAAGTCCTGAATCCCTATAAAACTGGCTGCAGAGTCCATTTCTTCTGTTTTCCTCTCTCTATTCCCTTGGCAGAGGAGCTGCCTTATCTCCTGTTTGGTATGGAGGAGAGTGCTGGACCTTGCATGCCCTGCCAGCGGCCTGGGCAAAGCTGAGCTTTTGCCTGCACCGTTTTGGGCATGGGGCAGGGGCAAAGCAGTGAGGTAAGGGGTGGCAGGGAGGGGAGTGCATTTCAGGCCTGGGTTTATATCCTAGTTTAGAGGAAGGTTTCTGTGAAGCTATGCTGGTTTTAGGTTAATTGGAATATTTTAATGGAGAAAATTATAGGCTGTGAAATGGAAGCAATGGTGATGTCTGTTTCACTCATAGGCTTGCTGAGATGGATAAGACTAAGACATAAACATAGATAAGACACAGACACTCAGGCTTGGAGAGTCTCGGGCTCTCTAGTTTTTTGCCTTGTCCTCTCTGCTAACCTAACTAACCACTCTGCTTCTAACCCCCCTGGCTCATCCTCCAAACACACCTTGCACATAAGCCAGACCCTGGGGTAACGTAGAGGGGTGGGAAGAAGGTGGAAGGGTGGTTGGGAGCCCCTCCTGGGGACTCTGATTTCTGGGAGGGGGATTGTGTTTCTGTATTACCTTTAACTTGTATATTTCTGTAACTATTCCTGTCTATTGTGTATATCTCTGCTTGTATATTGTGCTAAGCTCTAAACAGAACTTCAGTCCTTAACTTCCAGCTGGCTGAGTCTAGTCTGGGTGATTTTACAAAATGTGGGGGGGCAGGGAACTCCCAAACCATCACAGAAGCCTTGGCCTAAGGAGGCTATTGGAGAACCATGGCCGAAGCGTTATGGATTTTGTTTATTTTATATGCTTTTGTACTGTTGCAGGTACTTATCAACAGCATTTCCATTTAAACTTTCCAATTCTATCCAACCCAGCGTGGAGCAATTTTCTTCCACTCCTTTGAGAAGGGTTACTAGTGGGAGGTGTCCCTGCCTATGGCTGGGGGTTGGAACTAGATGATCTTTGAGGTCGCTTCCAACCTTACCATTCCAGGATTCTATGATCATGAGCATCTGCCTCACTCCTTAAACAAAGGCAAATGCAACACAAATTTTTTACATGTCTACCATCCATAGGATGCTCTACTTAAAGGCAACAACTATCTTCCAAAATGAACTGCAAAGAGTGTCCAGTGCCATTAGTTAGCTCTGCCTGATTTGGCAATGATGAATTGTGTTTGTGATAAAGTCTCTACAGGTAATGGAGCGGTTCAGCAATCAAAAGCTGTCCAAAGCTGAAGCGACAGATCCTATTCCCCACTTGATTTCCCAAAGGTTATACTGGGTGGCTACAAACTATCTGCTACATCTTTCAATTAAAAAAAAAAAACAAAATAAAAAGGTTGCAGTTGTTTCCTCTTCCCCTGGCCTGTCAGAGTATCACTGTAGAACCATGTAGTATTGTGTTGACAACCAATGATGCTTCTAAGGCAACCCCACCAGTGGAGGAGACCCTGAACCCCAAACCTAGGCAGTAAAAAGACCATCAGAAAATAAAGTAACTGTTCCCTCATGTCACTCACCCCACAAGCCACTTTACACCCACATTTCTGTGCTCTTTGTGCTGTGAATTAAACCCCTTTCCACTCCCACACGTCCCACTCTCCCATCTCCCAAAGCAGTTGTTTTTTTCACAGCATAGCCAGCAGCACTTAGCCACTCCAGGACCTTAAAAATCATGGAATCATAGAA
>VWYK01026370.1:0-13890 GCA_013399775.1 Semnornis frantzii | reverse complement strand
TTAGCCTTAAACCAGCACAGGTGGATACAAGAAGAGACATTATTTAGTGGCAATACCCTTTGCTCTGGACCATGCTTTCATTTTGTTCCTTTCCTTTTGGAGAAGTTTTGACTATACAGGCTTGATGTTGGGCTAGATGAATATTGTAGGGCCCTTCCAGTTGAACCGTTCTGGTCTATTCTATTACCACTCTTCCAGCAAGCACCAAATAGTTCTTTTCAAAGCTCCTCACGTTTATCCTGTCATTGGATACTGGATGTCTTTGTACAAAATCTGAAGAGCAAAACACTAGCTCTACCTCACAAATATGGTTTTTAGGATCTTTTCCTGCCAGCTGCTTGTGGCTATCTGTAACTAATGAAACAATTCTGATGTATGCACTAAGTCATTCCAGGAATTATGACTGAAAGCCCAGGTAGCATCCCATCTCCAGAGGGAGAGATGTGTAAAGCCAGAAACGTACAGTTCTGAGCTGAAATGATCCTCCTTCCTCTCTGGGAGGCAGTGTGCATAATCCTAAATCCTAAAAAAGATCAGGCAGTTCCTGCCATGTTGGGAGCTAAGTGGTGAATAATAGATGACAGCTTGCAAAGACAGGGTTGGCTTGAAGTTTTAGGCAGCTTACCTTCCTGTTCAGGGGTTTTCTTGGGGAAAGGAAGGAGCTCAATTTAAATAATGTGGATACAGGAAAAGGAGGAAAAAAAAAATACCTGCTGAAGCAATTAAAGTACAAATAACAATCAAGCAATAATAAGGAGGTAGCTCTGTGATACAGAAATATTCCAAATGGTAACCTGGGGAAAGAAATAGAAATGTGATACTTTAACACCACTCTGGGGACTTGAATTTTGTTTGGGTTTAGTTTTTTGGGGTTTTTTGGTGGGTTTTTTTGGTGTTTTGGTTGGTTTTTTGGTTGGTCTGGATTTGGGGTTTTTGTTTGTTTGTTTTTTCTTTGTCTTTTTTTTTTTTTCTTGGTCTTTTTTGCTGTTGGCTGTTTGGTTTTGTTTGTTTAGCTGTTTTTTTCCCCCTGCAAACCTACTGTCTGTCATTATTCCAAAACCTAGAAAACAAGATACAAAAAGTCTGTTTAGAGACCAAAATATATGCTTGAATAAAATCAATGCTTGACCAGGTAGCATCAATTCTTTTGCCTTCTTTTTCATTTGGTCCAGATGCAGGAAAGAAATTAGTTAGAGAATCTCACCTGAAAGGGCAGAAACTTTGATTGAATTTTTGTCCTTTGAAAAGTCACTTGGCATTGACTTCAATGCTGAAAAATGAAGTAGTCAGACATACCAAGTTACCCTGCTTAAGCACCAGCTTTAGCTGGAGACTCAAACCGAAGGCCAAATTCCTTGTCTTATACAAGTAAACAGTTGTTGATATTGTGTTCTTGATAATTTCAGTAGCTGTCTATAAGGAATTTCAGTGTATTTATAGGTGTGATGGGAAGGAAGAGTAATAAGAGATGAAAAGATTCTACAATGAAAGTGCAACAGACCTTTTAGATGGGTGCAAGCTGCACTGAAGTGAAAATCGCCTCTCTTGCAGGAGAGATTTTTCCCTGTTAGGTGGTTTTTATCTTTTGTGTGACTACTAAATGACTTTTTTTAATAGGGGATTGCAGATATTTTTTTTTCCAGACTTATGTAAAAGGTAGGGTTAAAAATAGTTGGAATGTTTCATGTAAGAGCAAGAGGGAAAGTAAATGCCAATATAGGTGAGCATTTACAGCGTGTGCAGGCAAAGGCATTTGGGAGCAAGTCTCAAAACTCCACTAAGTTTTCTGCTTATTTGTGTATGCTGAGCATGGCTTAATGGAAATGACATGCCTCATTTCTTCCCTGTGCTCCACTTTAGGCATGACTCCTTTGTTTGTTTTTAAATAGTGCTCAGTTTACTTGAATTGCTTCTGACTGACAAAAATAAGGCTGACTTAAAACAACCAACAAACAAACATTGAGGGTTATTCTTTCTAAAGATGTCAGCTGTACAGTTACTGTTTGTTTCAAATCTCAGTATTTGTCCTCCTGGTTAGACTGCCAGGAGAAGAAAACTTTTCATCCTCAAAGGCAGAAAAGAATACATGGATGCCTTAGCAATGCTCAGCAATGCTTAAAGGGTGGTTGTCAGGAGGATGGGGCCAGTCTGCTTTCAGTGGTGCCCAGCAGCAGGACAAGAGGTAATGGGCACAAATTGGAACTCCATCATCTCCATCCATCTCCAACATGAGGAGAGTGTAGAGATTGGTAGAGCACTGGAACAGGCTGCCCAGAGAGGTTTTGGAGTCATTTAAAACCCACCTGACACCAACCTGCTCTAGATGAACCTGATTTAGCAGGTGGGTTGAACTAGACTATCTCAAGAGGTCCCTTCCAACACCTGTCATTATGTCATTCAGTTTTTGGTAAGTCCCTGTGCCTCTCATCAAATACAGACATTAAGGATCTGCAATAAACTCTCTAGCAGCTAAACATTAGCTTGTCTCTGTTCTGATTTGCTGTGGTTCACAGACAAATGTATTTGATTGTCCTACATATACATAGGGAGCTTTGACTTGGAGTGATCTCAAGAGAACAACACGATGGGAAATGCTTATGTAACCCATAGCAGAGAAAGCTGCTAATGTGGGTCTCAAATAGCCTCAAACTACTACAGTTAAAACCAAGTGCCCTAGAAACTTTCTGACTTCACTTGAGTGACCAGCCTGAAGGAAGGTCACATCACGCTGGGAGGTGATCTGGCCTGTCGTGGTGGAGCCCTTTCAGGCTGAAAACCCTAACTGTACTAAGTAGCTGAAAATAGAACATAGTTGCTGCTAATATTTTATTTTTCTTTTGGTGTGCTCTCAGTGGTGGGCTCGCTTTCTTCTAACAATCTCTCCTTGATCTGAAACCTGAAAACTCCCTGTCCTTGTTGAGGGCATGTAGTCAGTTACCAACTTCCCAGAGCTGCCTCTACTTTCTTACCTTTGTATATACACTTGTGCATGTGTACATAAGCACATGGATATGTCACCATGTGTGTCCATACTTTTGTGTGCCTTTACAAACAGAAAATTAAAAAAACTGTGTCCTGCTTGAGCCAGGACTGTGCTCTTGTGGCCAGGAGAGCCAGTGCCATTCTGGGGTATATTAGAAGGGTTGTGGCTAGTAGGTCAAGAGAGGTTCTCCTGTCCCTCTGCTCTGCCCTGATGAGGCTGCATTCTGGAGTGCTGTGTCCAGTTCTGGGCCCCTCAGTTCAAGAGGGACATAGAACTGCTTGAGAGAGTCCTGCACAGAGCCACAAAGATGATGAAGGGAATGGAAGAGCTCTCTCATGAGGAGAGGCTGAGGGAGCTGGGGCTCTTTAGCTGGGAGAAGAGGAGACTGAAAGGTGACTTCATCAATATTTGTAAAGACATAAAGGTGAGTACCAGGAGGCTGGAGCCAGGCTCTGCTCCGTGATGCTCAACAACAGGACAAGGGGCAATGGGTGGAAGCTGAGGCATAGGAAGTTTCATTTAAACATCAGGAGGATTTTTTTTTCCACAGTGAGGGTGACAGAACACTGGAACAGGCTGCCCAGGGGGGTTGTGGAGTCTCCCTCTCTGGAGATATTCAAAACCTGCCTGGATGCATTTCTGTGTGATCTGGTATAGGTGATCCAGGGGGGTTGGACTGGATAAGCTTTGGAGGTCCCTTCCAGCCCCTGACATTCTGTGATTCTGTGCTGCAGACTGGCTTGCAAGGGACTTCATTTCCACATTTAGGACCGACCAGGGTAAAGGACCATTAGTTGGAAATATATAGATATATGTATGAATATATAATATAGTACCTGGCTTAGATGCTAGGTCTGCCCAGCACCCCTGGATCCCAGGGCTCCCCAGCTGCTCACAATGGGGCACATCTGAGCCCCATAGCCGCACTCCAGCTCCTGGTACAACTGTCCTTACACACATCAGCACACATGCACATGTTCACTGTACCCCTTCAGCAACTGCCCCCAGACATGCAGTCCAGCCAGGAACTGCCTGGCTCCTTGCACCTCCATCTGCTTCCCTTTCTTGTTTACTTTTGCCCTTAAGCATCCCATAATAAGTTTTAGGCAATCCCCATGTGCTCTTCCACATAGTGAGCCAACATCCCCAGCAGCAACCCTTCAGTCTGTAGGTGATCTCAGGGCCAGGTTTCCTGCTGACTTGCAGAGGTAGGAGTCATCAATTTACACTTGATGATCTTAAAGGTTGTTCCCAACCTAACAGATTCTGTGATTATTCCAACTCCAAGAGTTTTTTTCCTTTTTCTAGTTTGTGTTCTGGTAAGCATATAACTGTTCTCAAATACTGCAAAAGGCTCTGATTTCCACATGGAACTCGTTAACTTACTAACCAATGCAGTGCAAACTAGACGCAGGTATAGAATGGACAGAAGGTTGCATTTAACTAAATTGATTTCCTTTCTCTTGACTCTATCAAACAGGTTCATTTCAGAGCTCCAGGCCTTGAGAAGCCATAGAATTGTCAGGGCTGGAAGGGACCTCAAGGATCATCCAGTTCCAACCTCCCTGCTGTGGGCAGGGACACCTCACACTAGATGATGTTCCTGAGAGCCACATCAGCTTTGCCCTAAAGACCTCCAGCGATGAGGCTTCCACCACCTCCCTGGGCAACCTGTTCCAGTGTCTCACCACTCAGGTGAGTGTCTTCATGTTCTGGTTGGAGAGCAAGTGTGCATATTTGTAATTTATTGCCACTTTTCTTTGAAATGTCTCAGTAAAATGGTCCTCTGCTGGAAATGCCTACCCTGCTACTGATGCTGCAGCTCATTTATTTGGAATCCTGGGACTCGAGGCTTTGGTTTTAATCAAGTTTGCTCTTTAAAATTAAGGCAGCACATAAATAATCTTGAGGCATTAATTCAAAGTAGTTGTCATACTTGTCAAATCTCTGTAGTCTGCACAATTAAAGGCCCTTGGAGGGAAGCGGGGGTGGGGGGGAGTAGTGTTTGAAAGAGAATTTACAATGAAAAAGAATCTTCTCTTAAACAATTGACAGGATGCTAATGAGGTCAGGACAAGAAGAAGAAAAGAGTGGGTATTTTTGCTTGGTGGTTAATGGGAGAATGCTTGAGCTTTATAGAGAGGAAGAGGAGTAGCTTAAAAATCTGCTTGACTCACACACATGAAGATTGGTCCTTTCTCACAGCTCTGTTACACTTTCCCCAGGGCAGCTGCTACAAAGCAGCCTGCCCCTAGAGTTCTTCATTAAGCTTCATATCCTTAATCTGAAACCTAAATTTACTTTCCTTAGAGCTTTTGAGGGGAGGGAGAGGGCTTGCATTTTTGTTTTGGAGTGACCTGATCTTTTCTTTTTTAATTTTTTATTTTTTTGAGACACTGGCACAGGTTGCCCAGGGAGATTGTGGCTGCTCCCTCCCTGGAGGTGTTCAAGGCCAGGTTGGAGGAGGTCTTGAGTTACCTGTGCTAGTGGGAGGTGTCCCTGCCTATGGCAGGGGGTTGGAACTGGATGATCTATGAGGTCCCTTCTATGAGGTTACCATTCTATGATTCTATGAATCTATACCTAGATCCATCTTTCAGAACTCATTGCAAATAAAAATGTACTTAATTTTATTGATGAGAAGCAGGAGGAATTGAATCTTTCACAGTTTGTCTTGAAAACATGTCTCTACTGGGAAAAAAAAAAAAGAGGGCTTTTTTAATGTGGAAAGCCATTTTTCACAATATAGAATGAGCAATGAATATTCCTGCTTCTCATTTTTCTTGCCTTAGGGATGCTGGATGATAATACATAGCCGAGCTGGTTTATGATCGTTTAAGGTGTTCAGGGTCAAGTACACATTTAATCACTCAGTTGTCTGGCTAGACATGGCAGAATAAAATGCATTCTTAAGAGATATGTCTTCAAATATTTACTGGGTGTTAGAATATGTTGAAAAGGAGGTGGTCATCTTATTATGAAATAACATGTTAGGAGGATCAGCTCCCTTTCATAGGATTGATTTTTATCACCCTGGCTGCACAGTTTGCCTCCCCCTTCCCTAGGGGTCTGACTCTGAAACAGCAAAACAGCAAAGCTCCGCCTTCCCATCCAGATTTTATTCTGTTTCTCCAAAGGTTCTTTTATAGCTGAGATTTTAAGAGGCAGGCATTTCAAAGTACTTCATGAATAAGATAGATGAAGAGAAACATGGTATCTGTGGAGGAAAATAGATCAAGTAAATACAGAATAATAGTTTGCTTTCACACTTCTCAATGCTAGCTTTTAGGTTTTCCAAAGCACTACATGAGGTTGTTGCCACATGGGTTCTCTAAGTACAACTCTGCATGACTGGCAGAGGATGCTGAGCTGGTGCCGAATGAAGAAAGGCAGACTGGGTAGCTCTAAGCATCAGCTTAATTGTTTGTTTTTTTTCCCTTTTCTCCTCAAGAGGACACATTTAATCTAAACATTCTGAAGATGCAGAAGAGAGGATGATCCACTCTGGCTTTCTAAAGTACAAGTAGGTATCTAAAAACTGGTCCATGCATTTTCAAATCCCTAGTGACTGACTGTAACAGCAAACAGGAACACTGGTTTCCTAGATATATTACAATGCAGTATACCAGATCCTAAGGCAAAGTGTTACCTGTTTCCAAGGTCTTATTCAGCATGCTTGAACTCAAATGTCTGTCAGAAGTATGCATTAATAATTCTACTTAGAGATGGAGAAATTGTGCTCAGTCTTACTAGCTCAGTGTTGCTCACTGCATGGTAAGACAATTCTAATTGCAGTCTGAAGTGATCTGGTCAAACATAACACTGAGAGATTATTATTTTTCCTATCTGATCAACCATGAGAAAGAAGTGATCCACGTCTGTAGTGCTCTTTGAGAGTCCAAATCCTTTTATTGGATGCCCAAAAGACTGTGAACCATTTTAGCAATAAATTGTGTCATCTACCAAATGATTTTTTCAGAGACACCACTCTATCATTTCCCATGACAATAAATGTCACTCCTATTTCATCTGGAATGAACAAAGTTGATTTAATCAATCTTAATCCTGAGCCAACCTGAAAAAAAGTAAATTAGATTGTGAAGCAGTATTGAACAGGAGACTATCAGAGGTATCATTTTACAGACTTCATTGTCATCAGCCTGTAATTTTGCAGTTCTTCCAAACAACTTTGTAAGAAACCTGTAGACCTCTTTGGGACTCCTGCCTGTAGGGCAAATACTTGTCCAAACTCTCCTGCACAGTCCTTTGAGAAGGAGGGAAACCATCTAATCTCATGTCTGTTTCTGCTTTCAAATGATTAGGTACTCTTTCACAATGCTGGATAAAGTAATTGGCACCATGACTCCCTTGACCTAGCATTGGTCTTTCATGTGAAATCTTGAAGAGATTTAACTTGGTAACATGTTCCTCATTAACTGATGATTTCTTGTAATTGCCTTCCAAAATTTCTTAGCTTCAGAACAATACAGTTCATTCCGGAAGAGCACCCTGGGCAATAATATATTGTAAATGCAAACAAATGTTGGTTGTTTTTTTTTTTTTTCTTCCCTAGCTATAAAATAGAGTAACAAAGCCTATATTGAAAAAATAGGTGATTATGCTTAAGGCTAAATGTCATAAGTTACTTCCTAATTATTCAAGCCCCCAGACTGCATGCATTTGCATGCAGTGTGTGCACACAGCCCAGACAGCAATTGAGTCCTGGGCTGCAGCAGGAGCAGCGTCACCAGGAGGGCAAGGGAGGGGATTCTGCCCCTTTACTCTGCTCTCCTCAGACCCCATCTGGAGTCCTGTGTGCAGTTCTGGAGCCCCCAACAGAAGAAGGACATGGAGCTGTTGGAGCCAGTCCAGAGGAGGCCACCAGAGCTGCAGCAGCTCTGCTATGAGGACAGGCTGAGAGAGTTGGGGTTCTGCAGCCTGCAGAAGAGAAGGCTTCCAGGAGACCTTGGAATGGCCTTCCAGTATCTGAAGGGGGCTACAGGATGGCAGGGGAGGGACTATTGACAAGGTCTTGCAATGACAGGATGAGGAGGAATGGGTTTGAAGTGGCAGAGGGGAGATTGAAACTGGATATTAGGAGGAAGTTCTTAACAGTGAGGGTGGTGAGACACTGGCGCAGGTTGCCCAGGGAGATTGTGGAGCACAGAAGCACAGAATGTGATCAAAGATTCACATTCTGTGATTCTGTGCTCCACAACCTCCCTGGAGGTGTTCAAGGCCAGGTTGGACGACCTGCACTAGTGGGAGGTGACCTGTACTAGTGGGAGGTGTCCCTGCCAATTGCAGGGGGTTGGAACTGGTTGAGCTTTGAAGTTCCTTCCAACGTGAACGATTCTATGATTTTGTGATTCTAAATTAGTGAATTATCAGTTTGAGTTCATAGATCTTTCTCAGATAGCTCCAAGGCTTCTGATCCATTAGCATCTTGCTAATGGATCTTCTTCAACCCTTTACTCCTGTCCTTGGCTATTTTTCTCATTCATTTATTTTTTTCATAAGCATTTGGAGAGGTCACCATATATTTTTCAAGTTCTGGCATTTTGAAAGGTCATAGCTGCTCTTTGAGGACAGGGATTCTATCTTAAAAATATGGTCCTAGGGGTAATTGCAGAGGGGTGGTGGTGTTTTTGGTGGTGGTGTGATTTCAGCCAGGCTTGTTGGTTTTTTTAAGTGTGACTCTGAACCCTCAGATTAGCGATCGAAGGGCTGGATGTATGGGTAGCTGGCACAGACAGGTATAATTTTATGTCAGATAAACTGAGCATTAATGTCATTAATTTATGCATTTTTTTTTCTAGAAGTGGACAAGCCCATTGAGGATATTCAACAGCATCAGACCTGTGCTCTTAATTCCTGATCTCAGCTGCATTCCACTTTGTTGTATGACAGACGGACAAGGGAACAGGTGCAAAGAAGCAAAAAATAGATTATATGCTCTCTGTTCATAAATGAGTGGATGTGTTTCTTCTGTGTTTTGATTGATGGAATCTTTATTGCAGGAAAGGTGGTTCGGAATTTATTATTCATACCTTGTGGATGGGCAGAGCAGCCTAGAAATGCTTTTCCAAATGAGATTACTCTACAAGCTGAACTTGTATGAATGAATTTATAGCCTTTCAAGGAGGAAAAGGGGAAGGGAGACAAGTTTCCAGCACAGAAGATGTTCTCATTAGTGTATGCTTAACGAGGAGCCAACCCCTTCAGAGGACATAAATGAACTACCGGTTTTCTGCCCCATGTTTTAAACCTCAGTTTAAACTCTGAATCTATCCATGGCTGCAGCCTACTTGCAAATGCAGAAGTTTACAATTCCTCACCAGTCAGCTCTGCTGGCATGAGATAGTTATGCAAATACAGCAAAGCAGTAGGTCCATTGTGTGTGTGTCATTCTATAGAAGTAAATTAAAATATAGGACTCTGATTTCTTTAATTTTTTTTTTTTTAAGGTGAGGAGGTTTAATTTGTCATTATTCAGTGGTTTTGATATTGGCTTTTTTTCTTCTCTCTTTCTGAATAGTGACAGTGACTGTAGTAGGCTACAGTCTGCTGTCAGTAGCCTATACTGACTGTAGGTCAGTGATTGCAGTAAAAGCAGCAAAACTTCAAACTCAGTAAGACATGTGGTTTCCAAATGTTTGTAAGACTGTAGCAGAATTACATTTTTCAGGCTTTATGAGGGGAAACTGCTGCAATTTTCACAGCCCAAAAAGCAAGCTTGTTTGAGGTGTTACCAGTTTATTTTGAGCTTGCACCATCAAAATGTATCATCTCTTCTCAGATTCAGACAGTTAAAAGCTCTGCTACAGTTTGGTTTCCTCATCAGTGATTTCTGATGTTCCCTTTCATGTCTGTTTCACCTGTCCTTGTTATACCTTGCAGTCCACTACATCCAGTATTTTTTAGGCACCAGCGGCCAGGATTGTCTCCAGTACCAGGCAGAGATAGAAGGTTTGAAGCTGGCTGCAGGGCAACTAAGGATGATTCCTTGCTCCAACAAACCTAAGGGCAGTACTAGGCACTTGGGTAGGTGACACAGTGTAATGGAAAGCAAAGTAAATCTAGCTAGAGACACACTCCTGGAAGAAGTTACTGTGTGCTGGGAAAGGTCTGTCTCTATGACAGCCATGGTCAGTGACATGGGCTGCAGTCTGTGGGTCACCAACACCAGAGCACAGCCCTTAGCTGGTTCTGTTTCCCTAATGTCCAGTCTAAACCTATCCAGCTGAGGCTGGGGAGGTTTAGATTGGACATTAGGAAAAAGTTTTTCAGGGAGAGGCTAGTCAGAGACTGGAATGAGCTGCCCAGGGAGGTCGTGGAGTCACCAACCCTGGATGTGTTTCAGGGTGGTTTGGATGTGGTGCTTGGGGCTATGGTTTAAGGGGAATCTTGTAGAGTAGGGTTCTAGGTTGGACTTGGTGATCCTGAGGGGCTTTACCAACCTGCATGGTTCTGTGATTCTGTGATTTACCTTCAGTATAATCTTATGATTAATGCATTAATATTGAGCTTTTCTGATCCTGTTGAGGAAGGTGGAATCTGAGTTGTGTGGGGCATGGGTGGATGCTGAAGTTGTAGATTCTGCTAGTGCACACCTCATGCCTATTTTCCTTTGGCACTTGTGTCTGCAGTTTCTCTGCCACATGTGGCAGCCTAAGTTCTGCTGTGGTTCCAAAGGACTCTTCTTTGTCATGGTGACTTGAATAGCTTTTTTCACTCTCGTAAAGAATGTTACTTACAGTAAGAACTTAAACATTACTTCGGGTTTCTACTTGTAATTTAATTTGGAATCTGCGTGCTTAATTAGAGACCCACCTATTTGAAAGTATTAAGGATCATTTTTTATATCAAATTTGCTTTCATCTTTGGACCCTGTTGTGTTGAGTGTAAATTGACAGATTCTAGGTACCCACACATGGTTTATGCAACTTCAGACACATTGGAGAGCAGGAGGATTGGCTTTCAGGTTCTTGCAGTGCTTGCAACTTCCTTATCTGTCTTTTGTCTCACTTAAATACAAACTTGACTTGCTGAAATAGCATACTTGAGCTCTTCAGAGTGCTGCATGGGAGGGTTTTAGGTGCTGTCCTTCACACCATCAAATCTGAAGTTGATTATGCATTATGTGGACAAGTATTCCTTTAAGTAAAGTGCTAAAACAACCTCTTTAGGGTGGCACCAATTTTTATCCCTTGTTTCTTGCAACAAGAAAAGGTGGAAAGGACAAATTGTTCAGTCTTAAGCATACAGATTTTAATTAGGAACATCTTAATTGAATCTCCATTTATTCCTCTCTGTCCTCACCATCTAATTCTCACAGTTCAAATCTCCTGGCATATGTAAAATATGCATGGTAAAAGAAAAAAAAAATCAGCAGACACTTGAAGATATATGGGAGGTAACTCCTCTGAAAAGGTTGCACTAAGCTTTTCAATTAAAACAGACATAAATTTCTCTATTTCACACTTTAATGATCAAAAGTAATCTTCAAAGTTTCTAATAGCTGTTACATTTTTCTGGAACATTTATAAACTAAAACAAACTGCTCCACGAGTAGCAGAACTAATGAAACTGGGGTTCCTATTGTCATCAGTCCATGCCCAGCAGCCCACATTTGTCTGTCATTGTACCTGTCAATGGATAAAAGATTTTTTTTTTTTTAAATTATTTACTTAATTTTATTTTTCTCCTCCTTGTATATTGGCTGTTAACTTTTGGAACAGATTTGAACTGTACTTTCTGCCTTCCCATTTCTAAGGGGATAAATGCCATTTTTCACCTCATCCTAGAAGTAAATTTCTGCAAGGAAAAAAAAATTGGAAAAGAGAGAAAATAAGAAGATGACTTTAATATCATTAAAACCTTGTTCAATTTCAAAAGTGAATGAAAGCAACCTACTGAGCTGACAGTAACAGAGAGTATAATTACTCGAGTTTGTTTTGTTTTGTTTTGTTTTGTTTTGTTTTGTTTAATGAAAACTGACTAAAATCTGGCATGCTTTGTTAAAATAGAGGCTGAGCAGTGAGTAGATGGATAGCAGCCCTGAGGAGAGGGACTCGGGGGTGCTGGTGGAGGAGAAGCTCAGTGTGAGCTGTCAGTGTGCTTTGGTAGCTCAGAGAGCAACCTGAGCCTCAGCTGCAGCAAGAGTGGTGTGGGCAGTGGGTGGAGGGAGGTGATCCTGCCCCTCTGCTCCACAGTGGTGAGACTCACCTGGAGTACAGCATCCAGTTTAGGAGCCACTGGGACAAGAGGGATATGGAGGTGCTGGAAAGTCTCCAGAAAAGGGACACTAGGATGCTGAAGAGGGCTGGAGCTGCTCTGCTGTGAGGAGAGACTGAGGGAGTTGGGGCTGTTCAGTTTGCGGAAGAGGTGGCTGAGGGGGGACCTCATTGCTGCCTACAACTACCTGGAGGGACATTGTGGAGAGGCTGCTGTTGATTTCTCCTCACAGGGAATTGGAGACAGAACAAGGCGGAATGGCCTCAAGCTGACGCTGGGGAAATTTAGATTGGAATTTAGGAAAAGGTTTTTCACTTAGAGAGTGGTCAGGGACTGGAATGAGCTGCCCAGGGAGGTGGTGGAGTCACCAACCCTGGATGTGTTTCAGGGTGGTTTGGATGTGATGCTTAAGGTTATGGTTTAAAGTGAATCTTATAGAGTAGGGTCCTAGGTTGGACTTGGTGATCCTGAGGGGCTTTGTCAACCTGAATGTTTCTGTTACTCTGTGATTGTGTTCAGTTTAGTCTGGAGAGGAGAAGGCTCTGAGGTGACCTTATTGTGATCTTTCAATATCTTAAGGGGGCCTACAAGAAAGCTGGGGAGGGACTTTTTAGGATGTCAGGCAGTGATAGGACTGGGGGGAATGGAACAATGGAAGAAATGGGGAAATTCACACTGGATGTTAGGAAAAAGTTCTTCACCATGACGGTGGTGAGACCCTGGAATGGGTTCCCCAGGGAGCGGTGGAAGCCTCATCCCCGGAGGTGCTTAAGGTCAAGCTGAATGAGGCTCTGGACAGCCTGATCTACTGTGAGGTGTCCCTGGGGATGGCAGGGGGGTTGGAACTGGATGTTCCTTCTTTTAGAACATCACTTTAAATACAGGCTAAGAATTCCTAAGGTTAAATCCTAGCTGTAGGGAAGTCAGTGTAACTTATAAAATAAAGAGAATTGGATGCTCTAGAAAGAGGTTGAGTCCATCTGTTTTAAACATTACTGAACATGCAGGGTGGACTTAGGACCACGTCTCTTCTGACTCAAAAGAGGGACTGTGTTGAATGGTTCACTTATAATCCAGGTACAAGCAGTCAGTCAAATCAAAATGCTTTCTTGGTTTGGTCATAGGCGCATCTCTGTATCCTGTCTCCTTTGTTTCATGTCCCACCTCCCCCTGCCACTCTCAGATTTGACCATAACTGAACAGAATAACATCACGATTGCTTGTAGAAAGCATAGGTGACAGAGATTCTGGGCTGAACCAAAGTATGGGAAAGGTTCTTCCTCATTTGGTGCCTGGCAGCATAACCTGTGCCAAGGTGCAGTGGTGCAGATGCTGTTGTACTTTTGCTTTCCCAATAACATGTGTTTGTGCCTGAAGCATGTGGTTCTTTGAATCCATGTAAGAGTTTAACTTGCAATAGCTACTTCAAAGCAACATTCACTACATGCAACATAAACTGATAAGAAAACCAAAGATTGTGAAAGAATCAACTGAAAGATGAAATAATAGTTTTTTTCCAGAAGGCTCAGCACCACCAGATACAAGTGCTGAACCAAGTTCATTGGAACAAAACAGCAATTAACACGAAGTTGCTGGGATGTTTTATTGACTGCAAAACTCCTCTGTTACTCTGACAGGTGTGTGAGCCGAGAAGAGAAGAGAAGAGAAGA
>VWYK01026368.1:5950-21846 GCA_013399775.1 Semnornis frantzii | reverse complement strand
GAGTGCTGGGCTGCATCAAGAGCAGTGTGGGCAGCAGGGCAAGGGAGGGGATTCTGCCCCTTTACTCTGCTCTCGTCAGAGCCCACCTGGAGTACTGTGTGCAGTTCTGGAGCCCCCAGCACAGGAAGGACAGGGAAGTGTTGGAGTGGGTCGAGAGCAGACCATGAAGATGATCAGAGGGCTGGAGCAGCTCTGCTATGAGGACAGGCTGAGAGAGTTGGGGCTCTTCAGCCTGGAGAAGAGAAGGCTTTGAGGAGACCTAGTAGTAGCCTTCCAGTATCTGAAGGGGGCCTACAGGAATGCTGGGGAGGGACTATTTACAAGGTCTTGCAATGACAGGACAAGGGGCAATGGGTTTAAACTGGCAGAGGGGAGATTTAGATTGGATGTTAGGAGGAAGTTCTTTCCAGTGAGGGTGGTGAGGTACTGGCACAGGTTGCCCAGGGAGGTTGTGTCTGCTCCCTCCCTGGAGGTGTTCAAGGCCAGATTGGACGTTGCCTTGAGTGACCTGTGCTAGTGGGAGGTGTCCCTGCCTATGGCAGGTGGTGGGAACTAGATGATCCTTGAGGTCCCTTCTAACCTTACCATTCTACAATTCTATGATTCTATAATTACTAATAACTTTTTTCCCTTACATTTGTTAAACTCTTTCAAGTTCTCTTAGCATACTTACCAACAACAACTAAAACGTGTTTTCTTCAGAATTCTGTTCCACCTTGAAACTGCGTTGTTTGGAAACACTGTTTGCATTTTCTTTAAATTTCTGCTGAATGGAAGCCCAGAATCAATACTTGTACTACTATTGCAGTAACACTGAAGAGCAGAAGCCTCCAACTTCCCAGTTTGCAGTTCTACTACTAGGCTGCAGTAACAATTGCTCAAATGGAATGAATGCAAAATACACAAATATTTCTTTGGGTTAAAACTGACATTTTCAACTCTTTTTTTCCAGTTTTTAAAAAATGATCTTTCTTTCCCGTAAGAAAAGCCATTTCAAAAGTATGATCCATAGAAACCATTTGGAACTTACTCTGGGCCCAAGTAGAAGGTGAATGGTGGTATAAGAATAAGAGCAAAAGCTTTGTCAGAAAACTGGCAAGAGCTGTGCTAAATAAACTAGATTTGTTCTTTAGAGATTGTGCCTGAAGCAGGTTATTTGATTAAAGTGCCCCTGAATTTCACCCCAGCTCTGCTATCTTTACATAATGACAGTACTTATTGGAAAGCTGACAAAGTCACAACACAAGCAGAGGTGAAATTTTGGCCCCATGTTCTGCTTATCTTCCCTTCACTGTACTTCATTTTCGAATAGACTGTGACAGTTAAATGGGAAAATAAGTTTGATTTTCTTCTAACACCTTAGTCCAATTAATGAACTGAGATTAATGTCTGAGTCACAGGATCATAGGGGTTGGAAGAGACCACTGAGGATCATTTAGTCCACACACCCTGTTGAAGCATGTATGCCTACATCAGGTTGTGCAGGATTGCATCCAGGCGGGATTTGAATGTCTCCAGAGGATGCTCCACAACCTTTCTGGGCATCTTGTTCCAGCTTCAAAGTAAAGAAGTTTTCACCTTGTGTTCACCTTCAAAGTATAGAAGTTTTCCCTTGTGTTCAGGTGGAATTTCCTGTGTAACAGTGTGTGCTCATTACCCCTTGTCACCCACTGGGCACCAGTGAAAAGAAACAGCCCATTGGCTTGACACATACCTTTTAGATATTTATGCAGATTGAGAAGATCCTCTTTCAGTCTTCTTCAAATGCTTTTGGCTTTGTGGTGCTCACTAGAAGTAGGAGACTGCCGAGATGGACTATTCATTGATCTCCTAGCACAAAAGAGAAATATTTGGTGCTTTAGAGCACCAATAAATTGAGAAAATTACATTTATAGAAGATTGTTGGGTATCATAAGGCATAAGAACCTAAAAATGTGTCCTAGGGATGTGTTAAAGGCCTTTCCATACAAACGGATAACTAGTTATTAGTGAACATAGCACTTCTTAGGCACCTCACTCCTCATTTGGATTCTGGATATTTCATAATATTATTAAATACTGCTGCAATGAATGCAGTGGTGAAATGAAGACAGAATCTTGACATTTACAGCTTGATTTACTTTATGAGCTTAGAGCATTAAGAATGGCGTTATTTCCAGGACTGGTGCTGAAGTACAGCTTCTTCTGATTCCCATGCCCAGGACATTTGCAAATCTGGAACCTTTCGTTTTGGTGTCTCAGAACAGTTTTAGCAACCTGGTTTAGGCAACTATACCTACAGACTTCAGCTCTTCTAATGGCCAGCGGAGCTACATGGAGCACATAAGAGCCTTCTGAGTTAAATTCCTTAAGCTGGAAGCTGTGATCAATGGCCCCAGACATTTTTCTCCCATATGAAACCAAGGAGCTCTGTGACCTGAAGTCCAAAATTCCAGTCTTTTTTTACCCCTGACACTAAAATGGTATCCTCTAGCAAATGCCACCGCAGAATTCTGATTTTACAAGTAATTTTTAGCTATCCGTAACAAACGTAGCATATGATAGAGGGCTGAAGGCAAAGGCTCTACACTGAGAATGCCAACACACCTCACCTCAGCTGCTGAAGTAGATAGAAACAATTTTCAGCAAGCAGTAACCTGGACAAGGATTTAACTTTCGTTATGATAAGTCTCATATCTTCTCAGCAAGCCTCTGAATAATTTAGTGCCCTGATTCTTTCTGTCATTTCACATAAGATATTCAGCTTCTATGGAACACAGATGTGAAAAGCTAAGATTTCAATTCAAAGATGAGGTTCATTTTGGATTTTGAAGGATTGGGGTTTTGTGTGTGTGTGTGTTGGTTTTATTTGTTGGGTTTGGGATTTTTTTCTTTTTTTTTTTTTGTTGGTTTTTTTTTTGGTGGGGGGGAGGGAGGTGATAGTTTGTTTGCTTTTTAATGAAAATGAATGAGAAACCAAGCAAGTATAGCTGAAGAATATATAGCTGCCACAGATAGCTGCATGTGACTCAGAAAGATTCACAAATGTTCACTTTGGGGACAATGGATAAGACAAAGATATCAAGTAGCATGTTTTCCCTTGCAAGCAGGACATCTTTTGCTTTTTGGTAGCAAGTATTCATTTATTTCAAGTTTAGTGTCCTCTAGATCACAGCATCATAGAATCATAGAATTGTACAGGCTGGAAGGCACCTCAAGGATCATCTAGTTCCAATCCCCCTGCCATGGGCAAGAACATGTCACAATAGCTCAGGTTGCCCAGAGTCCCATCCAGCCTGGACTCAAAACTTTCCAGGGATGTGAGTTCCACCACCTCCCTGGGCAACACATTCCAGTGTCTCACCACCCTTATGGTGAAGAACTTCTTCCTAACATCCAATCTGAATCTACTCACTTCTAGTTCTGCTTCATTCCCCCTAGTCCTATCACAACCTGACATCCTAAAAAGCCTCTCAGCANAGTATTCATTTATTTCAAGTTTAGTGTCCTCTAGATCACAGCATCATAGAATCATAGAATTGTACAGGCTGGAAGGCACCTCAAGGATCATCTAGTTCCAATCCCCCTGCCATGGGCAAGAACATGTCACAATAGCTCAGGTTGCCCAGAGTCCCATCCAGCCTGGACTCAAAACTTTCCAGGGATGTGAGTTCCACCACCTCCCTGGGCAACACATTCCAGTGTCTCACCACCCTTATGGTGAAGAACTTCTTCCTAACATCCAATCTGAATCTACTCACTTCTAGTTCTGCTTCATTCCCCCTAGTCCTATCACAACCTGACATCCTAAAAAGTCTCTCAGCAGCTTTCTTGTGGGGCCCTTAAGATACTGGAAGGTCACAATAAGGTTTCCCCAGAGCTTTTTCCTCTTCAGACTGAACAGCCCCAACTCTCTCAGTCTGTCTCCAGGGGAGGTGTTCCAGCCTTCTGAAACTTCTTCCTTGTGGCCCTTCGCTGGATATTTTTTTTACAGTGAGGTGGTGAGACACTGGAACAGGTTGCCCAGGGAGGTTGTGGATGTCCCTCCCTGGAGGTGTTCAAGGCCAGGTTGGATGAGGCCTTGAGTGAGCTGTACTAGTGGGAGGTGTCCCTGCCTACGGCAGGGGGTTGGAACTAGATGATCCTTGAGGTCCCTTCCAACCTTTCCATTCTATGATTCTATGTTCCAGCATGTCCATATCCTTCTTGTAATAGAGGTTCCAGAATTGGACACCGTACTCAAGATGGCGTCTCATGTGTAGAGGAGGAGAATCACCTCCCTTGGTCACACTGCAGCCCAGATGCAGAAGAGAAAAGCAAAACAGTTCCCAATGAGTGACTACTTCTCCATAAAGTACTCAGGAATGTAGGTCAGGATACTCAGAGGATTATCGGTCCAGAAAATTACAAAGCAGAATTTCAGGAGGGGTGAAGAGTAAGTTTCAAAAGAGCCAGTGAACCAGAGAACGAGACCAGCAGTGTAACCTTTTAATCAAAGCATTCAGTGTCAGCATCGATATATTTTTCAAAACCAATTATGCAATATCAAAGATGTCTCTCATTAAGAAAACCACATTTTGATTTGTGAGCAGTAAGAATCACCTGTCTTTCGTAACTTCTAATGTTTATTTCCTTTTTGCTGATTGACAGCTTGGTTGGTTTTGAAGAACAAAGAAGCAGGAAAAAGGAAGGTTCAGTATTGGCAATGAGAAACCAAGGATGGTGAGTCTGTAAGTCCTATGAAATGGGGAACAAAAGATAAAGAAACACTTCACAGCACAGTGAGAAATCCATCAGACAGATTTTGCTTCAAGTCCTGTACTAGTTTGGTGAGTGTTCTTACATGCAGTGGCTTAGGGCCACAGCTGTTGTATATTCTGTTTGATTCAAATCATGCAAGAGAGGAAGGAACTGTATTATATGCACTCCTCCACAGAAAGAAGACACAGGCAGAACTCAAAGCCACACATATACATGTGGATAAGTATACACATACATACACAGAAATTAGAGATCTTTGGTTGATTTAAAGCACTTTTCCTAGGAACATCATGATTCAGTGAAAGACTCTTAGAAAACATTATAAATCTGCTGGACTTGAAAATCTGATTCTTTAGCATCTCAGTTTCCAGTTTTGGCACTATGAAAAAGTTCCCCACATTTCAATATGCTGTCAGAAAATGTGAATTTCAGTCTGTGTCTCAACAACCAAGACAAAGAAGAGGAAGCAAATGGTCAGAACAGACAGTGAAATCTGTGAGACCATCTGGAGAAATCCATCCTCAAAAGAAATGGTTCAAGGTTCTTGTACAGGACATTGCCCATCTGATAATTCATACAAAATGCTGATACATTTCAAATGAGCACTGATGGAATTCTCAGGGTGCCTAGAAGCCTGACAGCAGATGTTTGTCACGGTTTGAGGGTCCCTTCATACTCTGTGATTAGAAATCAAATCCTCATAGCACAGATGTACAGCTGCAAACAATGCAATGTCCAAGTCAGAGTCTTCTCAGTAAACCTCTGATAATGGGGGTTTGGGGAGTTTTGGGGGTTATGGGGGGGTTGATTTGGTTTGATTTTGCTGTTTTGTTGGTTTTTTTTTCTTTTGGTTTTTTGTTTGTTTGGGGTTTTTTTGGTTTTTTTCGTTTTTTTCAGTCTTTCAACAGAATTAGGTACTTCAATGCCTTTCAAAATACCTGTATGTCATTTACCACATTAAGCAAGGGACCACTTTTGCTGCCCTGGCACTAGTTTGCTTCACTGTGGATCCATGGGAAAGATGATCACCAGATCTGAGTCTTATGTAGCCGGAGATGGTCATAGAATCATGAAGTAATTTGAGTTTCATTTAAAGATCAAGTCCATACGACATCCCCCTGCAAAGAGGGGGATTGCATTCAGAACCCAGTCCTATCTGACCCTGAACATTTCCAGAGATGATGAATCTACCACTTCTCTGGGCAACTTGTTCCAGTTTTTCTCTAACCTCATTGTAAGAAAAGAAATATATCTATGCAAATCTGCCCTCTTTTAGTTTAAAACCACTTCCCTTCGCCCTGTTGCCACAGGTCCCCATAAAAATTTGTCTCCATCTTTCTGCTAAGCCCCCTGTAGGTACTGAAAGGCCACTATACGGTGCCCCTGGAGCCTTTTCATTTCCGGACTGAACCACCCAAATTAGAATCATAGAATCATAGAATGGTAAGGTTGGAAGGGACCTCAAGGATCATCTAGTTCCAACCACTTGACATAGGCAGGGACACCTCCCACTAGCACAGGTCACTCAAGGCTTCGTCCAACCTGGCGTTGAACACCTCCAGGGAGGGAGCATCCACAACCTCCCTCGGCAGCCTGTTCCAGTGCCTCACCACCCTCACTGGAAAGAACTTCCTCCTGACATCGCTCAGGCTTTCTTCATAGAAGAGGTATTCCATCCCTTGGATCAGTTTTGTGGACCTCCTCTGGACTGACTCCAAGTCCATGTGTCTTTTGTGCTGATGACTCCAGATCTGGGCACGGTACTTCAGGTGAGACCTCACGAAATCGGAGTAGAGGGACGTAATCACCTCCCTTGACCTGCTCACCATGCTTCTTTTGATATAGAGTTGTTTGACTTTCTGTGCTGAGAGCGCACACTGTCAGTTTACATCAAGTTTTTTATCCACCAGTACTTCCAAGTCGTTTTCCACAGAGATGCCAGCCTGTACTGATAGCAGGCATTGCCCTGAAGTAGGTACAGGACCTCAGCACATAGTCCCACTTCTAAATCTTGTCCAGGTCCCTCTGGATGACATCCCAACCCACAGTTGTGTCAACCACAGCACTGTTTGGTGTCACCTGCAAACTTTTTGAGGATATACTCAGTCCCACTGTCTATATCATTGATGGAGATATTAAACAGTGCTGCTCCTAATACATCCACCTGAGAGACACCACCCAACGCTGATCTCCATCTGGACATCAATAAGTTTCTGAACAGCCCAGAAATCTCTGTGTTTCAAACATCAGAGCAAATCAGGCAGCTGGTGGTCACCAAGATCCATAGGCATGAATTTCTTTCCCAGTTCCTTTGCAGGTCATCAGGGAAGGTTTAATGACTTTCCCCTCTGCCATTCTTTAAGGTTGGTCATCTTCCATAAATATGTAACAACAAATTAAAGATTTACTGAAATGTTTCTTGAGCTCAGGCAAATCCCAAGTGGAGACATGCCTCTACCAGAGCAATCCACCAGAGTAATGAATCCTGAGACCTCATGGTTACACATGGTGTTCTCCAGTCCACTGAACTCCTCTGCAAATTTGCATTGCCAGTCAGAGGACGTTCAAGATGTTTATTTTAAGGCCAGGGTTCTAGTTTACCAAACAGTAAAGTCCTTTAACCTTGTAGAGTAAGGTTATCAGTTGCTGATCCCAAGAGTCTTTTCCAGCCAGAATGATTCTGTGATTATTAGATGAAGTGCTGTCTTTTTCCTTGACATTTTATTTGTTTGGTTCATTTCCACTTTTCCTGGAAATGTTCTTTGAATGACAACATGAAACATTCTGGTAAAGCTGCTGCTCTCAAAAGTACAAACAGAACCCACAGAAAAGGCTCAGTCAGTGTATCTGACTCTATAGAGCAGACTGTTTTTATGCTGCTTGATAGGCTCTTTGGAGCAGACTTTGTTGAACTGGATCAGTTAGAAACAGAAATCTTAATAGCAGAAAAATCAGGAAGAATAGATTAATCCCAGACATATGTACATATGCTATTGGGCAGCCTTGGGTGTACCTTCCTGAAGGTCTGTGAATCAAACCTTGGAGAATATTTCCAATGATAGGTGAAATACAGATGTTCAAGGTTCATGTCCACTCAGGAATGTAAAGACCTCAGTTGGAGTCCTTCAACTTTTTCTGACAGTTCCAGACATAAGCTCTTCTTTAAAATGAGAATTATCTGCTGTAGATAATCCCTGCTCATGATCCTTGCCATTGTTGTCTCTTCAGTTTTTAAAGGTCATTATCTAAACCTTTTCTTGATGTTAGTTCTTACTGCAAAGGCACACCAGGCAAGGCCATATATTATTGACAAAAAAATATAAGAACCAGAAAAAAGAAAATAATTTCTAATTGTGAACTTAAATTCCACCAGCTCTGCCTTGTTAGTGTGGGACAATTCTGCCTACAGCAGCACTCAGGAGGAAAGTACCCACAATTAGCTCATTTACTGTAAGTGTGAGTCAGTTTTAAAAGGTTTATAGAAAAAGATTATATAAACTGTAAGTATAACAAACAGGGGCATGACTGTCAGTTTTACTGCCGGTTACCACCTTTAGAATATCAGTAATGGATCAATAGGATCATGCCAAGTGCTCTGATTTTAAGGGTTGACTGCTGCAAACACAAGGAACCACAGGAGAAACTCCTAACCCAGCAGCATCAAGGTAGTGCCAGTCCTGGCCATTGGTGGATGTCCAAAGATGTTGAACAGCCCCCAGAGGAGGAACACATCCAGGGAGGGAACATCCACAACCTCCCTGGGCAACCTGTTCCAGTGCCTCACCACCCTCACTGGAAAGAACTTCCTCCTAACATCCAGTCTAAATCTCCCCTCTGCCAGTTTAAACCCATTGCCCCTCGTTCTGTCATTGCAAGACCTTGTCAATAGTCCCTCCCCAGTCTTTCTGTAGGCCCCCTTCAGATACTGGAAGGCTACTATAAGCCTCCTTGAAGCCGTCTCTTCTCCAGGCTTGTGGCTGAAGAATCCCAACTCTTGCAGCCTGTCCACACAGGAGAGCTGCTCCAGCCCTCTGATCATCTTCGTGGCCCTCCTCTGAACCCACTTCTTCCTCTGCGATTTTCCTATATAGTATGCTGGTTCATATTCTTGAACTAATTAAAAGATTTTTACCTATCTGTAATCAATAACAGACTAAACCAACACTTCTAAATATTCCTTTGGGTTTTAAAACATTTGTTTGCCTTTTAGCTTTCTTTCAGCAAAGAGTTCACATTTGGGATGATCAATGGCACGACTCGTTCCAGACTGATGACAGAATTCAAGAATTCAGTCATCAAAAGTTTCAGATTGCACCAGGCAGCAGATTAAAAGAGCTTCAGTCAATTTGCTTCCATCATTCCAAGGTACTAAATCACAAACACGAATCCATCCCAATTTAGAAGAGCACTTAAGCTGAATGAAAAGTTTGATTCAATTGCCTCTGCCATCAAGGACCAAAACACACAGAATCATCATGCTCCCAAGCACTGTAGCTTAGAATTCAAATGAGCTCAGTGAACTTGCTCAAGAATGAATGATGTCTGTCAATTATTTGCATGAATTAGTGAGAAAATAATTATTAATTACAATTGCACAGGTTTTGTTCACATAGAACTCCTGAATAGAAGGAATACTTGTCATAGCCTTGTTGCACATTACTTACCCTACCACAGCACAAACAGTGAAATGAAATTATTTGAAAATCATAATCTGAATGTTATTCATCTTAAATGTTATTAGTAAAAACATAAGTATATCATACACACACACATATATGTCAGGTACATGTAACTCGGGTAGGAAGACAAGACATAGGTCTTTTTTCATTAGTGAGTAAAAGCAATTTGAAGCATTCTTTTTCCAGAAAACCAAAAGAACCAACATAAACATTTTGTTTGGCAGAATCAGATCCATATCTGATCCAAATAACAATATTTTAAAGAGTAAACTATATTTACTTTATTTGCTTAATCTTTAGGGAATTTGTCTTGAATCATCATAGAAATTTCTGCATTTATCCTAAAGGCTTGTCTACTACTTTTCACAATTGCCTTTGTAAGGATTTGAGAGATCCTTGTAAAATAAGAATTTATCAGCTACAGAAGTTATTTTACTGGATTTTTTTTTTTTTCACTGAACTGAGTCCAAAAGAAGCTGCTTTGAAATGAAAGCATTTCTTCGGGGCAATAAAGTTTCATATATTGTTTGAAGCAGCACAGCTCTGACTAACTTCAGTCAGCTCAAAAACATAAAGTGCAAAAAACTTTGCAACAAAGGTACAAGGAAACAAAACCAGAAAGTAAATGGAATTGGCTAGCTCATTACAGAGCATGTGGTTTCATGAAGGGAGAATGGACCTAAGCAATACCTTTTCCTATCTCTGCATCCCTATTACTTTCAAACTAATTCAAATCAACACTCCTGTAGATGTGTCAGAGTAAACTCACAGAGACAATGATCTAGGTTAAGTATGAAACATCTCTATTGAAGTTTAACTATTTTTTAAAAAACTATATGTATATGTATAGGTATGTCTGTATCTATATCTGTATATCTCTATCTCTCTATCTCTCTATCTCTATCTCTATCTCTATCTCTATCTCTATCTCTATCTCTATCTCTATCTCTATCTCTATATCTATCTCTATCTCTATATCTATCTCTATCTCTATCTATATCTATATCTATATCTATACCTATATCTATATCTATATTGAGAGAGAAAGAGAGAGATTTAAACAGATTACAAACTGAAGTTAGGGAAAATAAATTGGCAAACCAGGAGAATTTGAAAATTTGAAGCTGGAAGTGGGAGGATGAGAAGACCTGATATTGGGCAGCTGCAAACAGCACAGGTTTTGCAGGATCATAGCCACTTGGCTAAAGCAGATGTTTGGAGAGCTTGTTCTGCTTTGTGGCTGTAGAGGCACATTAGAAATGATCAGCTATTCCTCAGGAAAAGAAAATGGCCATGAAAGGATTCCCTGGGAGGCTTCAGTCAGACGCAACTCAAGGCTCTGTTGTGGTACAATGGCTGAAGAGGAAATGCACCCAAGATGATTAATTTTCTTCCCTCATGACTAGAAGATATAAATGATTTGATCACAGTATGACCCTCTCATTAAGAAATGAGGGATAGACTTACACACCACTGGAGGATCACAAATACTGCTATTCCACAGAGAAGAGACCAAATAAAACAGTCATTCCATGATACTTTGGAAGGCTGGTCAGAAGATTTATCACTGTTGTTAAATTTAGAGGTGCTAAAATGAGTGGTTACTTCATTAGTATGTAGGAAAAAATTGCTAGGTGTATTTCCATTATGGCACTGGGAACAGTCTTTTTTCCTAAAGCAAATATTACATGTCATTACGCTACAGTTTCAATTTACAGACATGGCCTCTTTAAAGTTTGTCCTAATCCTGGTCTTGTTCTCAGAACATACTTCATGAGATAGTTTTTACTAATAGGTGGTATTTCTCCTTTCACTACATTCATTTGTATTTTGTTTTAAAAACTAAGAGGATTCATAATATGAGCAAGTCTGAAAGACTGTGCTGTCCTAGGCCCACCCAAGTGTTGCGGTCACCACTGTGGTCTTGACTAAAGTCCTTCAGAAAAACCACTGCTACAGCTCAAAGCTCAATAGCACCTTCCTTCATCTTCAAGTCACTCTCATCATTTCATCTCCGTGTGGGCTATGGAAGGATGCCTCACTGCTCTACTTACTGCAGCTGAGATGGCTGGATCAGGCTGGATCATTTATGGATCAGGGGAGAATTGGGACCTGACACAATCTTAGCAGAGTATCTATCTGTGTGGTTTGACAGAGATATTTTCTAACGTTCACAATTCTATGGTAGCAGGAATACAACAACTTAGTGACAGTTTTTCATTCTATTTGTACATTTGTTTCTACTGTTTATTGTTTATTCTGATAATTTAGATGCTGGTGACAATCTGGGAGAGGAATAATGAGCAGTTCACTATGAACAGGCAGCACTCATTATGCAGTCCAAGAGAAGGATGATTCAGTGAAAACTTTTCCAATGAAGAAAAAAACCCTATATATACCTCATCAGCTTCAGAAGATCCAGTGGCATACATGTCTGTCCAGAATTTGCATTAAAGGGATACTCTTCTTAGAACTGTCTAGATTCACCAACACATTCCAGTTCTTAACATTCACCTCCTGGTGCACGTGGGAAAAGCTATGGGTGTAGCCTGCTTGGACTTCAGCAAGGCTTTTGACACTGTCTGCCATAGCATACTCCTGGCCAAGCTGGCAGCTCATGGCTTGCAAGGGGCACTCTGTGGTCTTGGGTTAGAACTGGCTGGATGGCCAGGCCCAGAAAGTGGTGGTGAGCGGTGCCAGATCCAGTTGGCAGCCAGTCACTAGTGGTGTGCCCCAGAGATCTCTGCTGGGCTTGGTCCTCTTTAATATCTTCATTGATGACCTGGATGAGGGGATTGAGTCCACCATCAGTAAGTTGGCAGACAACACCAAGCTGGGAGCATGTGTCATCTGTTACAGGGCAGGAGGGCTCTGCAGAGGGACCTGGACAGGCTGGACAGATGGGTGCAGTCTGACACCATGAGTTTTAACACGGTCAAGTGCCAGGTTCTGCTCTTTGGCCACAACAACCCCAAGCAGTGCTACAGGCTGGAGACAGAGTGGCTGGAGCGCAGCCAGGCAGAGAGGGACCTGGGGGTACTGGTAGACAGCCAATTGAACATGAGCCAGCAGTGTGCCCAGGTGGCTGAGAAGGCCAATGGCATCCTGGCCTGTATCAGGAATAGTGTGGCCACCTGGGGTTGTTCGGCCTGGAGAAGAGGAGGCTCAGGGGAGATCTCATTGCTGTCTACAATTACCTTAAAGGAGGTTGTAGGCAGGTGGGGGTCAGGCTCTTCTCCCAGGCACCCAGCGACAGAACAAGGGGACACAGTCTCAAGCCGCACCAGGGCAGGTTTAGGCTGGATGTTAGGAAGAAGGTCTTCACAGAATGTGTGATTGGCCATTGGAATGGGCTACCCAGGGAGGTGGTGGAGCCACCATCCCTGGAGGCATTTAAAAGGAGACTGGATGAGGCACTTAGTGCCATGGTTTAGTTAATTAGAAGGTGTTAGGTAATAAGTTGGACTCAATGATCTTGAAGGTGTTTTCCAACCTGGTTGATTCTGTGATTCTGTGATTTACAGAAATTTAAACAGAGCTAATAGAGCACTTACTGATCATCAGAATGTCACATAGCACTTCAACAAGTAGTCAGCAATGATTCTGGCAGAGAAGAAACTTCTAGGAAATGCCTGAGAAATCTAAATTGTGCACAGCAGAATATATTTTCAGACATAAATAAAACAAGTATTTATAAGGATAGAGAAGCAGTGAAGTGCTAGATACACAGGCATATAAATGTAAAATGTTGTAGCAAAGATGAGCATCAGGAGTCTTGCCATTGTCAGGTAAAAGATAACTAACAAAGAAGTTAATTTTAATTAGTTTTGTTACTGTTATCCTTTGAGAAATTACAAAAGCAACAATAACACTGTAAAATTATACAAGGTGGATGAGTCAGGTACTGCATACTTTAAAACATAAAAGTTCTGTGTACCAAAGCCTGTTCTTTGCTAATAGTGGTGATGATGACTGACTTTGCAGTTAGGACTATCTGTCTCTCTTGAAGCCACATGGGATCCAGTAAACCAAAACATTTACTCAAAAAGTGCAGGCACCAAAACCCAGGGCTTGAATTTAGACAAGTATTACACATCATTCATGATGACAAAGGGAAAAGTATTGCATATCTAGCTACAAGACAGCTTGTTAATGGACAAGTTTTCCATACTTAATAAAGTGCTAATGACAGCACTGAAAGCAGCCAAATCAGAATCAACAGATGGTGCAGGAGATTTTGAGTTAAGCAGCTGATGAGAGATGAAATCAGAATATTAGCTGTCATGGCTTCCTCTCTCTCCCCAACCTGTACCAGAGGTCAATGTACCAGCTTCTGCTGTATGAAGATTTTCTCACAATGTTAGTAGATTCAAAAGACTTGTCCCAGACTATGTCTTGGCTAAAGAAATTCACCAATTTATCTACTGTAGCTGTTGAGATCGTCTTCTTTTGTGCTAAGACTTTGTTTGTGTGGTTGCATATAGAACAACATAACCTCAAGGCACAATTTCCTAGAATTTCTTGTGAAATCATTAGCAATTCTTGTGGAGCAGAAGGCAATGATTATCCTTTGCATCCATAAACTGTGACCAAAATCCAAGATGTTACACAGACAATGAACATCTGTCATCATATCTATGGTGTCCTAGCCTGGGTCAGAATAACCAAGCTTCACAGAAACACAGAATCACAGAATGACAGAATGGTAGGGCTTAGAAGGAGCCTTCAGAAGTCATCTAGTCCAAAGCTCTTGGAAATGCAGGTTGTGCTGGTCTGAGGCTAATTGGAATATTTTAATGAAATAAATTAGATCATTGGTCATAAAAAGAAACTAATGATGAAGTCTATATCATTCATTGGTTTGCTGAAATGGATGAAAAGCCAAAATGTCAACAATTTCTCCCACTCTGGTCTGGGACACTGGATCTATTCGGTTCCTCCTCATTCTGCTCTAGTCTCTTTTCTACTAATCTTGGCTAACAGAAAACAAGGTAAGCTTTGCTTCTTGTTTTGTTTGTCTGCCTGGGAAAGTAGAGGGAGAAAGAGAGGGTAGCTTTGAGCCCTTCTGAGCAGTTTTCTTTGTCCAAGAGGGAGTTTGGCTTTCTGTATTATTTCTAATTTATATAGAATTGTAAATAGTTGTGAGTATATTGTGTATCTATGCTTGTAAATTTAGCTTTGCTGTAAATATAGCTTCATCTTACTTTCAAGCCATGTGACCAAGTCTGCTAAATTCCAATAGTGGGGGAGGGGAAGTTCATATATAGGTGCTTTACTTAGTCATCTGAATTTGATCAAAGGTAGGTACCAGCTGAGGAGACAAAATCAGATCAGGAATGTGGTGCTGCATTAATAAACCCAAGAAAATCAATCTGCATGATGACATTGGCTCTGTCAAGTCTACCTCACATTGCCAGTTCAAAAGCAGAAAAAGAAGTCTCACCTGAACATTTGCCAGTGTGACGGTTTGGGAGTTCCCCGCCCCCTCCCCCACTTTGAAATTACCCAGGCTAGANAGAGACTCTTATCTTCTTTGTTTTGGTTTTCTTATACCTAAACATCGCAGCAAGCCTCTGAGTGAAGTAGACATCACCACTGTTTTTTCCTTCACAGCCTATAGTACAATTTTTCTCTATTAAAATATTCCAATTAGCTCAAACCAGCACAGCCAGCTTACATCCAACATTTTCAGTTACATTATACTTGTACTTCCAGGCCAAATAGGGTTGAATAGTCTGATCTGCTGTGATGTCCGTTAGGCTAACATAGGCTACTTCTAAATTATCAGTTCTTCTGAAGCAACAAATTTTTGCTACTTTAACAGTCACTCAAAGTCATATGAATATTGGTGTTGCCAAACACAGCTCAAGTGTGCAGAAAGAAGACTTATATTGGAAAGGCAAAAGAATATAATTGGAATATTGCATCATGTTTAAAACGTTTGTTTTGAAGGATATTATTTAATGTCATCTGAAATAGTTTTTTCCTGTTGATAAATGTTTCTGAGATGGAGCTTTGTAAGAAATATGTGTAGGAATTGGCAACATACATCAAACACGTGCCCGAGGGGGGATGCAAGGACAGAATTTTAACCATGCAATTTTGTTTCACAGTCATATATAAAGTTCTTCTTAGATTGGCATAGAAACAGTTTAGCTGGAGAATAACCATGTCCCTGATGGTATCGACTCTGCAGAAGCAAAAAATATCTGTAAGCAATACTTAATGGCAAGCGCCAAGTGCTTTTCAATGGAATTCTTTATACTTTTGCATGTTCTTCAGTCACATGTGTATTGGAAGTATAGATGAGTGAGCATTTTGGAACATAAATGTATTTTTTACTTCCCACATTGATGCACTGAACACTATACTGGAACCAGTGGAGGCTAGATAGCTGTCTAGTGTCTGTTACCAAATGATTCAAAAGTAATAATCTATATTAATGTTGACGTCCAGGCAGAGATTGTTAATAACTAT
>VWYK01026363.1:34078-48083 GCA_013399775.1 Semnornis frantzii | reverse complement strand
AAAAAAAAAAAAAGCCTGAGAAACCATAACATGATCACAAGCATTTTCCATCAAGTCAAAAGATGGGGATGGCTCTCAGGAAGAGTGTCTGTGTTTAGGCTGTTGCCATCACAATGTCAAGTCTTTCATATCCACCTTTGTTCATAACCCAGCTCACAACAGAGCCAGGTTCTGTTACTGATGTAGGTGATTTATCAAGGTACCTAGGCTTGGGCTGCCCTTAGCACTTGAGAAATGTTTGGAGCAACTTGGTTCACGAGTTCTTTTGGGAGCAAAGCTAAGGCAAGCTTTTCTGACCCAAAGGCCACGTCAGCCAAACGTCCTCAGACTCACTTTTTTTTTTTTCACCTGAAAGTCTTCTCTTTGGGTGCAAAGAGGTAGCTTTGGAGAGACCCCTGTAATTTACAGGTGCCCCAGGATGGTCAGACCAATACCAATGCTAGGAACACTCTGTGCACATTTCGCAGCACCAGGTCAGCACATTCTGACTTCCAGGACAGACACTGTAGTCAGATGCTTTCACAGTGAGTGAGAGATGCTCATAGAATCATTAAGGCTGGAAAAGACCTAAGATCGTCAACTGCAGCTGTCAACCCAACACCACCCTACCCATTAAACCAGGTCCAAAGTGCCATGTCTATCTGGATTTTTATCACCTCCCGTTATGGTGATGCCACCCCCTCCTTGGACAGCCTATTCGGATATCTCACCACTCTAAGTGAATATTTTTTTCCTAATAGCCAGTCTGAACCTCCTCTGGCATAACACCATCCAGCCTGTCACATGCATGCCGGCGTGAGTGGATCCATGATGCCCAGGCATTGCACGGAGTTAGAGCTGAGCACTAGGATGTGATGGGAAGGATGCCACCAGTGCCATGACTCCATGGCCAGTGGTATCACCTTGTACCAATGGGCAAACCTGCCCCTGCTCAGGATAAGCAGCCCTTGCTTTCCCAGCAGAGACTGCAGACAGGTGTAGCACCGCATGGGGTACAAGACATGCAACAGCAGGGGCAGAGTGTGGATGTCAAGGGCCAATATTCTTCTACCTTTATTCATGTTACATGGCTTCATTTTTTTGGTCCAATTTTGCTAGTAAAACGTTGGCTGTTGCTTGATATTTGATAATAGTCGTACAAAACAGCAGATGTTTTGGTTTAGATCTCTGTATGTATACTGTGGAGGGGGAGTGGTGCACAGAATGTTTAGACAAACCTCTGCTCTCCTTTTAGGGCTCTATGATTCCTTCAGCCCACAGATCCCTTCTCTCTTTTCCTGCCTATTGCCTATTCCTTTGTATTTTTGCAATTACTATTTTTTTTCTTAAACTTTTCCCTCTTTGCATAATGAAAGCCCTCAAAAGTAACAGGGGAAATCAACCAACATAAATTTTTTTTTAAATACATTATTTTGTAAAGGAAACAAATTAAAGTGGAAAATCCTGTTTGTCTAACCATTTAGAATTCAATATTTGGGATCTTAAGATACTACTCTGAACAATAGGTAGAGAAAATGCTCCAGCAGAAGCATGATTTTAAGCCGATGGTGGCCCTACAAATCAGTATTCCTTATGGAGTTTTGAAAAAAGAAATTTCTCTTTCCTGAGCATCTTGTCACTTCATAAAATAATATTTCAGCTTGCTTTTTTTGTTTGTTTGTGGTTTGTTTTTTTTTTAAACCAGCTCTGTTGAAGGCACACCTTTCTGATTTAGGATTAAAACCCCCAATCATTTCACTACACTTGCCTCACAAAATTAAGACAGGGAAGAAATTTGGAACACTGAAGAGCAGATAGATTTGCTTCTGAGGGAAAAAAAAAAAATAATTAAAAATTCCTGACATGTTTCTGAGCAGTGAAAGACCTGAGAGAAGGGAAAGGCAGAAACAACAGCCGGGGTTTCTGCCTGTGCCTGTCGGAATGGTCAGGCCGAGCAGAAAATAGCAAGCGGCGGAGAGCAGGTGACGTTTGAAACCTATTGTAAATGTTTCATCACCTCGACAACGAAGTGCCTAGCAGGAGCTTGGAGCACCCAAGACCCTTCAGCAAAACAAAATGAAAATGGGCAGCTCACTTTGGGGAGGTGCCTTTCCTAAGATCTTTCATGTCTTCTTCGGAGGAATCGCATTTGAAAAACGCAATAGCGAGTCAGAAACGATATATTAATGAAACTTAATGAATTTTCCACACATCTGGATTGCCTTTCCAAGAGAAACTGACCTCTGAGACTTGTTTGCGATGTTTCCCTGCAAATAGGAGTTGGCTCTTGCGGAAGACCTGTTGGCCAGTGCCAAAACTCATTTCTCTAACAGAAGACACCACAACCACAGGACATTTCTGCTATAAGTTATATGACACACAATACTTCTGCATTTCTTCAGCCTACCTTATGTCCCCACTTCTTCTCAGCCTATGCCTTGGAAATTACAGGCCTCGGGGCCGTGCGCTCGTATTCCCTTTCTGCTGCACTCGTCGTTCCAAGAAAGTGCAATCAGGAGCAGGCACTCTGCTGACATAAGCTGCAGTGCAAAGACCTGACGTTAAGTCACACCAAGAGCTGGTTTCTCACCACTCCCAGTCGCACCACCCTCCACTTCTGCTCCAATCCCAACAAATACTCCTCTGGACACATTCAGGGACCTTAACTGTTGCTGGTTTTCCAGGTGTCGCCCACTAGCAGACAAAGCTATCGAGACAGTTGCATTTTGCCAATAGCCAGATGCCTTATTGGAATGTTCTCTATGAGATAGGCACATCTGCCATGCTGTCTCAGGGGCAGCCTCAGGTAGAGCCCTCACATCTGCAGCAGCAGCACTCATTTCCAGTCATTTATGCAATATCCTTAGCAAGAGAGTTTAGCCAGCACATATTGCTCCCACACATGCAAGGTCCTCGTTGCATGGCTACCTGGTACAGCAGAGAGATCTCAGAAGAAAAAGAGGAGTATGAGGTGGTGCCATGTCAAAATCCTCAGAGTCTGCAGAGAATGAGCAGCTGGGGGTACAGGAAAAGGTGCATTGGACTAAGGTGGGCTGCAGAACTGAGTTGTGGACATGATCACTTCTGGGAAGGATGTGAAGGGCAAAAACCTTATCTGCAGTACTAACAAGGAGAGGATGTACAGAAGGCAAATGGGATGGGGGCTAAGTAGGGAAAGAGCTAATTACAGATTTACAGATGGCATTGGCTTGGAATGGACCCTCAAAGGTCATCTTGTCCAAACCCCCTGCAGTGAGCAGCAACACTTCCAACTAGATCAGGCTGCCCAGGGCCACAAGTCTCATCTTGTTCATCTCTAGGGACTGGGTCTCAACCATATCCTTGGGCAATCTGTTCCAGTATTTTACCACTCTTATAGTAAAGAACTTCCTCCTTATGTCCAACCTAAACCTACCTTGCTTCAGTTTAAAGCCATTGCCCCTCATCCAATCGCTACAAGCCCTTCTAAACAGTCCCTCCCCAGCATTCCTATATGTCCCCTTCAGATAGTGAAATGTAGCTGTAATATTGCAGACCTGAGTTAGTAGTCAGGGAAGTTTGATGTTTACTTTTAAGTCTTTGCATTTAATTTATCTTACAAGCTTAAACTGCTCCTATCAATTTCACTGTCAGTTTCCCTTTCGGAATGTATTTTGCAGATACATTTCTGTTTCTGGCCTCACAAAGAATTTTTGGGTTGTTTTAGATTCTTTCATTATTTGTGGGTTTCATTTTTATTGGTGCCACTGGGGAGGGAGGGAAAAAAAAAAAAAAAAGAGAGAGAGAGAGAGAGAGAGGAAACCTGTCAGCAAATATCCTGAGTTTTCAAAATAACAATCTTCTGAATTTTCTAAGGATGCTTGATGTAGCCTTTGTAGACTTGGATGTATTCATTCCTTCTGATGGTCCTTAGCAAGGAACCTCTGTGTCTCTCCACTTCTGCTGACATGGGGGATTTTGCTAAATTTCAGTGGAAGAACGATGGATCCCCAGAAATCCCTAGTCAAATTCTCATGAGCCTATTTATAAATCCAAGTGCAAGGTCCTGCATCTGGAACAGGGCAACCCCAGGGACACATACAGGCTAGGCAGAGAATGGATAGAGAGCAGACCAGCGGAGGACTTGAGGGTGCTGGATGATGAGAGGCTCAGCATGAGCTGGTAATGTGCACTTGCATCCCATAAAGCCAGACAAATCCCAGGCTGCATCAAAAGCAATGTGACCTGTGAAGACAGGCTAATAGAGTTGGGGTTGTTCAGCCTGGAGAAGAGAGGCTCCAGGGGCACCTTCGAGCAAACTTACAGCATTTGAAGGGGCCTGCAGGACAGCTGGAGAAGAACTTCTGACAAAGGCATGGAGTGGCAGGACCAGAGGTGATGGCTTCAAATGGCAAGAAGCTTGATTTAGATGAGACATCAGGAGGAAATTCTTCTCTGTGGGGGTGGTGAGGCACTGGAACAGGCTGCCCAGAGGGGTTGTGGAGGCTCCGGCCCTGAAAGTGTTCAAAGTGAGGTTGGATGGGCCCTTGAACCTTTTCTATTGTCACTGCTCATGGAAGGGGTTTTGGAACTAGATGATCTTTAAGGTTCCTTCCAACCCAAACCATTTTATGATTCTGTGATCAGGATTATTTTTCTACTCTACCAGACCATCTCCCATCCACCATCCTCTTTCTCTGAATGCTTAACTAATCTAGATAGCTATTTATACCATATCCATCACTAGGTTTTTTTAATGCAGTACAACAAAATCAAACAAGCCAAAGCTCTGTGATTTGTTTAGCACCTTGGAAGTTTTTAAAAAATAATGGCTGAACCCTTCTGTGATTGCTGAAGGAAAGCTAAAGCAAAGAACTGGGGTTTAGACTTAGACAAAAAGAGCTTTAGTTTCTGCAGAGATTTCTGCACTTTAGGGCTGGCTATATAGACATCTGAGCTCTCTTGCTCTTAAATACAAACTTTTGTTCAAGACTTACCCTCTTTGACTTCATGCATAGCTCCATTAAGACACTTCATTATTATTAACATCATTTTTATGAGAAGAATGTTTTCCTCTTGGAAGAAGTTTGTGTGAGATATTTTGGTATATGAGCATAAATGTACCAACCAAACAAGCAGGGTAAGTTTTCATTGTTTGCTCTTTACAAGCACCCTATACACACTAATTTTGAGGAAAAGAATGGGCTTTCTAACAGGCTACATCCAATAAAGACACCAAAATCATAACATTCCATGCAGTAACAAGCATCAATAATCTGTTTATCTCTTTTTTGCCATGCTATGATAAGAAATGAAATTGCTAACGGTGCTGATATTTAGGTTGTTCTAATTAGATCATCATTAACATCCTCTTTAAATGACCTGCAATACTTTCAACCTCTCTCTAGAGAACCATCTCAGCTTCACTCCTGACTGAGCTGTTGAACTACATGGGAAAGGACTTAGCAGTACTTTGCAGGCTGTAGTCACAAGTCCCACTCCAGGAGATGGAGTTTATATAGACTCTTCTGGCAAAATTTAAACCAGTTCCTGGAGTGAAATAAGCTTTGTCAAAAAAAAAAAAGACAGTTCTCCCTCACATATCCAACCCTACTTTAACCCTGCCTAGTGTGGTTGTGCCAGTCATGAGTAGGAAATATCACATATATGAAGGATCCAGCAAAATGTCTTTTTGGTTTATTTGTGATTTGCTTTTCTGTTTGTTTCAGTAGTTGATACAGTGAGTTGGAAATACACATTTTGAGGTGAAACATGGCATCCAGACACTCCCCTAGGAAATGACTAGGTTTTTCCCTAAGCCTTAAATCTATTAGCCCATATTTTCAAGTTAAAGCATTCTCAAATGCCATGGAAGCCTTGCAGTCTTCAGACTTTTTGTCAGCCTCTTAACTATTTCAGCAGCTTGTGGGTGCCCACAATCACAGCTCAAATGCACATGCAAAGGCTTTGCTTGCCTTTTTTTTTTTTTTTTTTTTTTTTTTGGGGAGCAGGAAAATNGTGACAGGAAAATCAGGTGAACAGCATCTAACTAATTTCAGCTTGGCCTTACATACCTACAGTGGTACTGCCAATATCACTTTCATAAAATGTCAATGCTCTGCAGAGCATTCCCACTTAAAGTGCTCCTGGGTAAAGCTGTAAATGGGACACCAAGCTCTGCACCCACCAAATGGATCAAATAAAATGCTTATACTGTACCAGATGATACTTTGAAGCAACTGTCTGTGATCTTGCACCCTTACCGCTGGTGTCCATGCCCCATATCAGGCTATAGATGAGAAACACAGTAAATGGCCCCTCACTACAAGACAGACACTGAGGTGCTAGAGTGGGTCCAAAGATGGGCAGTGAAGCTGGTGAGGGTCTGGAGAACAGGCCTGGTGAGAAGCAGCTGAGGGAACTTGGGTTGTTTAGTCTGGAGAAAAGGAGGCTGAGGGGAGACCACCTGGCTCACTATAGCTCCCTATAAGGAGTTTGGAGCAGGGTAGGATTTGCCTCTTCTCCCTAGTAAAAAGCTATAGGATGAGAGGAAATGCCCTCAGGTTGTGCCAGGGGAAAAAATTCTTCAACAAAAGAGTTGTCAAGCCTTGGAAGAGGCTGCCCAGGAAAGTGGCAGATCCTTGGATATATTTCAAAATTATGTAGACTTGGTGCTGAGGGACATGCTTTAGTGCTGGCTTGGCAGTGTTCTTTTAACAGTGGGACTTGATGAGCTTAAAGATCTCTTCCAACCAATACTATGCTGTGATTCTCACTTTATAGGTTCTAGTACTGTATCAGAAATTCCACACCACTTCAGTATAAAGCTATTCTGTTGGTAGAAAGTCAGGACATCAAAATATCTTGATGAGCTCAAACAGTTAGGATTTATACCAGATGAGATATTTTCTGTTGCCATGCAGCCAGCGTAAAACCAGCATACTCTATTAATTTAGCAGAAGAGTGCTCAGGTACTCAGGGCAGATCAAGTTCTTGTTGTCACAGCAATGGCAGGACAACCCTCCCATGCAGACACACAAAAACACTGTATAACCTTTCATTTTCCCTATAGTTATTTTTCCTTGTGTGTCATTTACGTCAGGCTGCTTGAGTTCTCCCTTTTCCTCTTCTGTAAGGAAGAACATTCACAAGAGCCTGGGAGGAACTGATTAGCAAGAAACTTGTACTGTTTCACAGGGCAGTAACCTGCATTACGCCTCCCTGCTCCCCAGATTGGAGGTCTGGGTAATGCCTCATTGGGACCCAAGAAGAAATCTGTAGCTCAAGTTCATGCAGTGCTGTTCAAAAGGATACAAAGACCTGATACTTCAGAAACAGTACAAAATAGTCAGGCACGTGCCCTATTCCTTTTACCAAGACTTCAAGCTCCACCCTTGCCTTTAGAAAAACAAGTCAACCCAGCATGGGATCCCAGGATCACAACTGATCCTACAACATGCCCCCCTTTTAAAAATATCCTCATATTTAGTTCTCCACTACTACTTCTTAAATTACTCAGTTGAAAACCTGATAAAGACAAAATACAGTAAAGCTGAGCTCCCTTCATGCAGATCTGAAGCCCTGAATTGAAACCAAAGCAGGTAGCTCTTACTGTTACACCTAGTTAGTTGTGCAAATTGAAAGCCTGAAGAAGTGCCCCATGGATCAAAACCATCTGTGTCCAGCACTGCTTTGCTGTAAGCTCCACCACTGGCAGCCTGAAGTCAAAGGCAAGGCCAGGTGGTGGCTAAACTTTCTGACTCTTTTGAATGTCCTTCAGCAAGCCAGGGCACCCAGGGACCTGTAAGTCCTGAGTAAAAGGAAGTGTCACATTTTTACCATTTGGGCCACAAAGGAATCTTGCCTCCAAAATCAATGCCAAAGCTTCCAAGTTTCTCTGGAGTCAGTGGAATTTTTGCCACAGTCTGTGATGGGCATGAGTAACGTAATTTTTAACAGTAAATTCTATTGAATTTACTGGAGTCACCACACACTTAAAGTAAATGGTCATTTTTCATGTGTTTGCAGGATTTCATGCTAAGGAAGCTGTTTGGAAAATAAGGAATAGAAGATCATTTTCTTTATAAAATGATAGTTCTTCATCAACGTGCCTCAGGTTTATCAACAGTTGGCAGGAATATCTAAGCAATGCTTAACAAATTGGAAGATCTGTGTGATGTTTTGCTCAAATCTAAAAGGTTTCAGTCCTGCAGTGCTCAAGCAAGCAAAATGTCTGCAAAATTTACTTGAATAAACACTTCAGGCTGGTGCTAACTTGTTATTGGTAGTGATGCAGCCCAGCCATTGGCCAACCAAGAAAACAATGTGAGAGTGCTACAGTATATAGTCTGGTGTCTTGAGCCAGTAAGACAAAACCAAACACAAGCTCTGAAAAAACTCACCAGAGCTTTTGGGAAGGAGATATCCCTGCACAAGCCATACATTTACCCAGCACAGTAAGACCAATGCTCCATCAAAGGCACCTGAACATTTTACAGTGGAGACAAGCTGTAGTTTTATAATTATTGTCGTCAGTTTGAGTAACCACCAAAAAGAGCTACAGAGAACAAGCAGGCTTGCAGAATACCTCACAGTGAAAAAAGAAGCTATTAAAAATAAGGGAAACAAACTAGAAAAAGTCCCAAGCCACAAAGAATGGTTCTAGGTATTCATTTGACACACATCAGGGTGAAGCATAATGCAGAGGACGAATGGCAATGCCATAAGTGTGTATCTATGTTGCTTGTAAGCTTGCAAGCTTTTCCCCTTTCAAAAGCACAGCCATGGTGCAGATGGATGAGTCCTTTCTCTTTTCCTTATTAATTTAGGTTCCCAGCTTTACTCTGCCCTAGGTATTTTTTGTTTAGTTTGCTAAACTCTTAAACTCTATTTAGAAATTAGATTCTGCCTACCTTTCAAAACATTTGTTAATAGAAGTAGAAATGGGACCCAAACCACTTTGAGTATGGTTTTCCAAGCATCTTGTGTGAATGATGTACATGGTACCATATAGGACACAGAACCCTGACATAGACAGCAAAGTGTTCAAAACAGGGGATTAGGCTCTTAGGTGTCATGAGATGTACTTGAAAAAGGCAATTAAAATGCAAGATAAATACTACTGAAATCTCCTCTGTTCCTTCTGGTTATTCGGTTGGTGAGGAGTACACAATAAAAATTGAAACTGCACCAAGCTTACAAGTTTTGCTTTGCAACTGTGAAGGCAGGGAAGGCACAGACAGAGCAGACAGTAGCTGTTGCTCGCATGATCCTGGGATCTGGAGTTTGATAAGAGAGGAATAAGTGCTCAACAAATCCCTCATGATATAGTGGAATACCTGAACTAAGAACTGGAAATCTGAGGGCACTGCACAAGGAAATTTAACTGGGCTGACAGGAATCAAGAAAAGCTAATTTTCATTTTCCTAAGTAGATAAAATGGAGGAAATTCATAAGCAGAAGACAGATATATGATCAAAAGATGACAGAGTTCTACTCGTCCTTCACCATATACGACTTGGTGACTCCTCATACTATAGCCCAGAAGCAGATAAGATCAGCTAATGGATGGAAAACAGAGAAGTAAGGAAACAAGAGAGAAAGGATGCTGGTGAGCAGAGCTTTGTGGAGAACTCCCAAGTATGCCACTGTCTCCTTCACCTACACATGTACAAAGGCATTTGGCCAGTGCACTCCACAAGAGCTTGTTCCTCACCCGTGAGCAGACATCATGTCAATTCCACTTTACTGGGCTAAAAGCTCATCCTCCAGTTTGAACTTATCTGGACATCACTGAGAGTCCTTGTGTTGCCATTCACCCCTCCTAAAGAGGTGACTAAGATCACCCCTCCTAAAGAGGTGACTAAGACAGAGAGATGAATCGACCTCTGAAAGTCCAGGGCTAATTAATCTTAGCAACTGCAAGGAAGTCACGGGAGGAGGTTAGGTGTCAGCATCCGGCTGCCCCGCGCTGCCTGATGAGACAAATCCCACCTGGGTTCTGACCTTCCAGCTCCCTGAGCAGTGCTTGCTTCCATCTGTGGCTCTTTCCTGGCAGCCAGTGACCTTAGTTCTGACTTCTGCATTTGCCTTCTTCACCTTTGCCTGGTAGAAGTGCCCCATACAATACTTTCACTGTAACAACATAAAAAGAACCTTGCTTGTGGAGCCCTCTCAACAGCATAGGCTACTACAAGCAAATCAAGCCTGTCCTTTGTCCTCCATGCTAGCTTTCCAAAGAATCTCAAAGATGATGAGATTCCTCAGCTTACTGTAGCTAAAAAACATGCCTAATTCTTTGAGGTGATAACCACAATAATAACATCATCTCTCAGACACACTGGAGCCTACCAGAGTGAACCTTGTTTGTATAGGAAACTGGGGTAAGGCAACACTGAGAAACAATCTTCACTGTCTTCTGTTCCAGCTGCAAAGCTGCGAGCTTCTACCTGCCATGTCCATACAGGGAAGAGAAGCACAAACAACTACAAACAAACAGAAAACCTCCAGCCTTCAAGGTAGACTTCCACAGTCTGTGTGCTGTAAGACAATGAAGAGGGTTTACTCAGCTCTGGAACTTAGAAAAGGCACAACTCAGGAGAAATACAGAGGAGAAAATATTCTGAAGTGGAGCAGAGGAAAGCTTAATTTATAGTTATGCCCCTCAAATGCCATTTAGCAGGCCAAAGTGTGATTAATTTCTTCTATTGGGTTGGGTTGTGTAAGAGGATATGCTGAGCACTAACATCTGAACAGTCTGGTATCACTCACTACACCTAACCATTGAAAGCTTCTTCTTTCAGAGCCCAGCCAACCCAAGGAGCTTACAGCCAGCCAGCAGTCTTCCTACGGTGTATGATCTTAGCTGAAATTGTCCCCCTCCTTATATCTATTCATAAAGAACAGAAGCAATGGCCAGAGAACACACAGCTTATTAAAACATTCTTGGATCATACAAAAATTCTTTTGCTATTGCTATTCTTTATATACCACACAAAGAACAGCGTATCTTTATGGTCTAACCCAGGCAATTTCCATGAAACAGGGAGAAAATGTGTTGGCTTCAGAGTCCCAGATGCATTATACATCTATACATCCTTTTTACAAGCCCAGGTATCAAAGATTGATTGGTGTGCTCTGCTCTTTCTTCCTGGGCTAAGGTCAGTGGGCTGTATTCTGCAGTCCTTATCCAGTTCCTCTTGGGTTTTTACTGCCTGAATCTGAGAGACACCAGTGAGAAAGCTGAACAAAACCCTGAAAAGCTGGTCTTGTGTTTGGTCTGTTATCTTTTGAAAAATCTGCTGGGACATGTGGTAACAAAATGAAGCTGTAGCTTCCCCAGACCCCGAGTTTCAAACAGCACAAACCAAAACACAAACTGAAACAGGCAGCAACTCTTTCTGCATCCCAGATAGCAAAAAACCAGAACAGGAGCATATTCTGCAGAGAACAACAAGGACCATTTGCCTCTTCCTAAGAGACAAACTTTGCAATGTGGCCTGCAGACAGCAACTGTGAGAGCCTTGGGGCTGGAAGAAGCTCAGGGACTTGCTGAAGTGCCTCCTTCCCCAGGCCTCAGCCAGAGGCTCCCTCTCCTGCAGGAGTGGCAGCAGGAAAAGCTGCTCCTGATGCTGAACAGCTGCTTGGCAGAGGATAAGAGCTGTCCCTGCAGGTATGCCAGACTCAGTACATCGTGGGGCTTTAGGAATTGAAGGCAATTCAGCCCCTCATGCTCAGAGCAAGGCTCAGCTTGCAAACATTTGGAGCTGGCTTCCAAATACGCCTTGGTGGGGGTGAGTGAGGCAGTGGCAAGTCTACAGGTGATAGAGGCATGAATCAGAGGAATGAGGTCTGCTTGGGAGAAAAGGTAGCCAGAGATAAACGTGAAGAAAAATGTCTTTCTCAGTTAGTCTTGGATTCCAGTTATCCAGCAAGAAGTGGAAAGCTAACCAGAACTGGGAACATGAGTAATAAGTGGTAGGCACACACCCTCCCAAAGGGGCAGATATTATCCCTGCCATAATTCCTGAGTGTTTTCCCCATTATTAACAGCAACATTCTTATCTGGATGGCACCACTGCCAGCTGGCTCTCTCTCATGCCCCAACCTCACATGCCAGGGGAGGCAATCAACCCTTCTAACCAAACTGGTGAAGGCAAAAACAGAGCCATGCTGTATCTGCAAAGCCAATGAGACAGCAGCCCACACATCCTTGCTGCCTGCCCAAGCTACACTTAAAACAACCTCCTTCCTGAAATGGGGCTGGCAGCTCCCTAAGGGAAGGAGAAACCCTCTTGAGTTAGAGTCAAAAGATAAAGGGCCTCAAGGTCCTGCCCACAAAGAAGCTTGTGCTGAGCTGAAGGGCCTATGCATGGACTGCTCTGCCTTCAGCAGGTTCCCTTGCACTTATTCCCAGGTCACTTGTGAAGCTGCTTCTACTTAAACTCCATTTCACAGTATGAGAACCCCTCCTTTCTATAGGGGATAATGTCTCTTCTGTTTTCTTTTTTTTTTTGGCTGCAGAACATCAAAGGTGCCTGAACATGTTCTGGCTTGTGCAACAGACCCACAGCTATTTTCATCATCCTGGATAACATACATGAAACTGCAAAGTTTTCCTGATAAAGGATATAAAATTGTGGAATTCATACAATAAAATCTCAATCTTTGTTACTTCTGGAGTTATTTAGTTAGTGTACAACTGAGACCAGAGTACCACTCTGCTAGATGAAACAGTCAAGAAGCTCAAGTATTATTTCAATGCCGATCTCACTTCGCCTTCTAAAAGCCGAAGATTTCGCAATTTGGTTTTGTTAACTAGTAGAAAAAGAATTAAAAAACACAAACAAAAAAGCATTTCCACCAAAGCAACACCGATGACAACCACGGGGCTGCCAAAATAAATATGTATTTCTCTGAAACAACCTTACCCTTCTCCACAGTACTGACCTCTGAGACAAAAATGGCTTTGAAAGCTTCATCTCCCTCACGATAGTTCAAGATGGAGGTAGGGAAAAGCTTTTCAAACAGTGTCAGGCTGGACATGGTCCACCTTTCATCATATTTCAAATGGATTGCCTTTGAAATGCAGGTGGAGTAAACCACCTGACTGACACCCACCTTCTCACATCATTTGTTAAGGTTTTTCGTATCATATAGAAGTGTTACATCTGTTAGTGAAGATTCAAACACAGAGGGTATGCAGACTCACACTCCAGCGCTGCAGTCTTTCTCCTCTAAGCATAGGAAGATTCCAGGTATATTTGTAGCCAGGTCAGAGCCCAATTTTGGGGAAGAAGGCAAGTGCCTAAAACATGAACATTTTCAAAGCTAAAGTATTTAGGCAAACAAATCTTGTTGATTGTAGTGCAAGGTGAATATCTAAATACCCAGGCTGGCCTTGAGAATGTCTGCCTTAATCTCTTTGTGTTGTAAGTTTCTAGATCTTCTTTCACATCTGACTGAAGAAACCAAAATTCTTTACAGTGCTCAGAACTTTTCCTTGCTGTGCTGGTGCATACAAACCAGGAGAACCCCAGTAATAAGCAGGTTGCTCTCATTTCCCTTCCCAATGGAAGTGACATTAAAAAAAAAAAAAAAATTAATTCTCTAAAGTGCTGGCAGTGGGCAGGGATTCTTTAAACACAAGTATGCTTGGGTTTCATCATACTTGAGCACATTCAGAGAAATTCTGCTGAACTCATTGAAATTATCTCTGTGTGAATCTGGTTTCAATGAGACAGGCGTGAACTGAACCAAAGAGATGTTTTTCACAGGTTGGAAGGGACCTCAAGGATCAGCTGGTTCAACCTTTCCAGCTGACAGTGTAGCTGAAATGAGATGGCCCAGCACCCTGTTAAGCTGAGTCTTGAAACTGTCCAGCATAGGGGCATCCACTACCTTTGGGAGATGATTCCAATGTCCAACTGTTCTCATGGTGAAACATTTTCTTTTGGAGTCCAACAGGAATCTCCCCAGGAGTATCACAGAATGTCAGATGCTGGAAGGGACCTCCAAAGCTCATCCAATCCAAACCCCCTGCCAGAGC